>JABYQS010000069.1:0-191101 GCA_022592435.1 Cerioporus squamosus
GTATGGCCATCCATATGAATTGTGAGGCCTGCCTCGAGACGTGCATCGAACGGAGTGATTTCCAGATTGTTGAGTCTTGAACCTGGATCCTGAAGGCAGCATGTATCCCACTTGAGACACGGTCCATGTTTGCCACCGCTCTTGGTCGTGGCTTCACCTGGGGGTCTTGCATTGCCCGGATTGCGCGATATGCAAGCTTCTGTGTCATTGCCTGCAGTTTTGCCCCGGTGAGGCTAAAAAGAGGGGGAACTACTAGGCATACCATATCCTCCGTTGGTTTGGCCGCCCCCTCTTCTGCCAGCCTATCAGCGGCCTTGTTGCCAGCATGGCCACTGTGGCCCTTTATCCACTTGAAGCACGTATGAGCGAGCCGCATTCGGACCCTCGCCACTACAGCTCTTGTCAAGCGGGCATTTTTCTGCGGGATATATCCTATGTCTTCTTGTCTTTGTCGCCATTTCGACAGTGAGTCCATAGTTGTCTTGGAATCCGTTATCTGGGTGAGGCGAGCCCGAGTATTACCCACAGATGTTGCTGTGAGTGTGGCAACTATTTCTCCTGTCTGATTGGATTGTTCCATCCATTGCGGGAGGCGTATGCGCCGGTTTAAGCTGTGATTATCACCAACGAAAACACCCGCGCCTGCGTATGCGTCCTTCTCCCCATTCTTGAAACAGGAGCCATCTGTTGCCACTACCAGTCTTGAGCCGTCCTCATCGGGTTCCATAGGCACCGTCTCATTTGATACCGGATCCGAGCTAGTGAAAATTCTAAAGGCTTTGCCAAGGTCGCCATGTATCGTGACACGTCTATTGAAGGGTAAGAGGTCATTGCTTAGGGCTTCCTGCTCAAATCCTTTCATGACATCATCCTTGTAGTCTTCTGGTTGTCTCCCCCTAGGATCCCATTTGCTTGGAAGTGTGTTTAACATTTCTCTCGCCCTAGAGGCGCAGAGATGAGGGTTTGCACAGCTTGCCCGTGTCCTCAGCTCTGTGCAGCCAGAGCATTTGCATGTTGCTCTTGGCTGGTGATTAGTGTTTTCCAGTGTGGCTGCCAGAATTATGAAGTCCTCAACAGTTTTTGCACTATGTTGGGACTGTAGGCAGCTAAGCAGCTTAGAGGGGAGTGACAGTCGACCTAGGCGGATACGGTCCGCATATATGTGATCCCACATGGGCATTTCGTTCTGGATCTGCTTGGAGAAAGCAAGGCCCTCCAGTCTTACACCATACTTATATGCAACATTCATGATACCTTGGAGTTCCGCTGGTAGACCCCTGGCTCTTGGTTTCCATTTCTGCAGAAAAGGGTTAATGCGTCGGTCTGCTTCCCTCGGTCTGCAGTCCTTTGTGACATAGGTTGCTAGCAGATCGTCTGCCAGATAGGCCCATGTAGGGCGGTCCGTGCTAAAGTCCAGGTAGGATTTCAGCCACATTACATCGATTGCCTCACTTCTAGTTTTCAGATCCAGCATCCCCAGCCCGCCAAGCTCAACCGGGAGACAGACATGTTTCATACCGACCGGAGTATTATGGCGATCATCCCAGAGGTAACTGCAGATAATCTTGGTGAGTCGTGTGACAATCATGTCTGGCATCCTCTGGACCGTTGTAAAGAATTGCGTCATTCCTCCTATGATCATCTGGACCACATGCTTCTTGCCATGTAGTGTTGCATGCCCTGCCTTCCACCTCTCAATAGCATGCATGAGGGGTTTTCTCATTGCCACAATTTTTGTGAGCACCAGTGACCATATGTCTACTTGGTCTACTCCATTGCCAAGAAAGGCACCAAGAATTCTGACTGCCTCTCCATGCTGGGCCATATGGATCCCTCGTGGGTAATTCCTCCAGGTGCCTGTAAGACGATATGTGACTGCCATATCTTCTCGAAAGGCCGGGCTGCCAAGTGGGATGATTTCTGTTTTCCCCAGATTGAAGCGCGCCTTTGCAGCAGAGCACCAGGTATCTAGGACACCTTGCAGGATACTGAAATCATCCCGACACGAGAGGTACACCGTAGTGTCGTCGGCAAAGAGAACCGCTTTGAGCAGCTCCTTGCATCGGGGTATGTTGAAGCCTTCTAGTCGTGATTTCCGAATCATTGCAGATAGCTCAATAGCTAGGTCAAAGAGCAGGCATGACAGAGGGTCGCCTTGCCTGACACCTCTGTATATCCGGTATGACTTGCTCAGGATTCCATTTATCATGACAGATGTCTCTGCATGGCAGTACAGGGACTGTATGAGGCGTATGAAGGAGTTTGGGATACCAAATTTCCTAAGTACACGCCACAGATAGTCGTGTGCAATCTTGTCATATGCCTTTTCCTGGTCAAGTGCGACGATGGCACCCTTTTCATTGTTTGCCTCTGCCCAGAGCATCATCATTCGTGCGAGTTGTGTATGATTTTGGATTTTCCGTCCTGGGACGAAACCCGCCTGGGACAGGTGTATGACACTCGGTGCCACAGAGGCAATGCGTACAGCGAGGATTTTACTCAAAAGCTTGTAGTCAGTGTTGAGGAGAGTAATAGGCCTGTAGTTCACGATCTTTGTGCGTTCGCCCTTTTCTTTGTAGATAGGAGCCATCCACCCGTGCGCAAGAGCTGTCGTCTCATCGACACCGTGGGCCTGTATGTCCTTGAAGGCTGCTGTCAGTAGTCTGGCAATATTGAAGCTCGCTCGATCCGGGAAACGAGCATCCTCCATATACCGTGCATGCAGGGTCTTCCATAGTTCAAAGGGGATACCGTCTAGACCAGGGGCAGTCCCATTCTTGGCGAAGCGCAGTGAGAGGATACATTCATCGTATGTGATAGTATTGCCCAGCTCTTCTGCCTGATCATCTGTCACTGTTGCTTCCAAGCTGTCTAAAGCTTCTCTAATGTCCCCTTCGCGTTCATCGGGAAGTTTCATTCCAGGGCCGTCTCGTTGCACATTCATATGGTGCGCCCTCGCCATTGCGGCCATACGCCCTGAATCGGCCTCATAGGTCTTTTCGCCTGCGACTCCTAGCTGCCCTTCGATTTCAAAAGAGTTGATCACGTCCCGTGGAGCACATTCACGGTGGAGCTTCGACCAGTATTTAGTTGGGCGATCTCCGAACAGGCGATGCATGGCACGGGAGTTTTGCTGCTGCTGCTTGAAGCGCCTTTGCTTAAGCTGGCATATCTGTTTTGTTAGGGCAGCTGCTTCCGCCACTTTAGCGTCCTCTGCGAGCACCCGGTTTGCCTTGAGCTCCTTCAGGGCCTTTTCGCAGTCGCTGATCTCTGCCAGGAGCCTCGGGACAACTTCCCTCTCCCGATACCTCGCGAGCTTCGTAACGTCCGTCTTGAAGCGGTATAGAATTCTCTGCGAGTTGGAGACTTCTGATCTGATGCCGGATTCCTCTAGGGCATCTAATTCAAGCATTGCAGCCACCCCTCGCATTTTGATGGCCTTTGTCAGCTTCCTGTCTCTGAGGAGCTGGAGCGGAAAAAGGGGGCGGCCTGAGCCAACGATGGGGGCATTTTCTGAGGTGAGTTGGACGAGTATCAGGCTGTGGTCCGTTTTGACCCCGGCTTTGCATACTCTCCATTCTCTTGCGCCATCGAAGATAGTCGGAGTGACATATATCCGATCCAGACGCGAGAACACTGCGTCGTGCCCAGTTCCTCGATGGAACGTGTATTCGCGGGTGTTTGGATAGGTCACTCTCCACCCGTCTGCAAGCATCATGCCTAGACTGCGCTTTAGCTTGTCCAGTGTAAGGATGGATTGATCAGGGCCGTCGCCGACCGGGAGCCTGTCGATACTGTCCTCTACGTTGTTGAAATCGCCGGCCATTAAGTGTGGCTTGGGGCATTCAGGGTGCATTTCATAGAACTTCTGGACGTCGGTGAAAAAACGTCTGCGCTCGCACATGCCGTTGGACGTGGGGGCGTAAATGCATAGGATTGACTGAGGGTCGCCGCCTGGCCCGCGGCATGTTACTTGGATTGCCCGGCCTGGCACAACAACCGTTGCTGTTGCTCCTGCCGGGTTCAGGTACCTGCAGTTTAGCACGATCGCCACCCCCTCTCTCTGGGTTGGGGCCTCTGGGCATTCAGAGTGGAAGATTTTGATTTTCTTTGCGAACATCTTGTGGATGCCCGCCTTGCGTTCTTCCGTGAGGTGGGTTTCTTGTAAAAGCAGGATACCGATTCGCTGCTCGGACATCATACGATATATGCGCCCCCATTTGTTGTCGGGGTGGTCTCGTATCATGTTCCCGTAGCCATTGATATTCAGGGAAGCGACTTGCAGAGATGTTCATCGCCCGTTTTCTTCCGACCGCCTTCCGGTGCACCCAGTCGGGCTGCTTGCAGCTGGTTCAGCTTGGTTCGGGGTACCAGCTACGACCCCTCTTGCAGGTCTGTGTTCGTTCCGTGTCGCGTTGCCGCCGTTCTCGCCACTACCGCTCTCTGTTGGACTTCCATCCGGGGGTCCCTGTTCCTGTCCTGTGCTTCTGTCGTCGTCGTCGGGTTCCTCGGGGGGGAGGCTAGCACCAGTGTGCACCCCTCCTCGTCCGTCAACGAAGCGCGAGTGTCCAATACCAGTACTGTCATCCGTATGAGTTAAATTGTATGTGTTGTGTGTGTTCGTAGCTGCTGTGTCAGTCAAAGTACAGCCGTCCTTTTGACTCTAGACGGAAATCCCTCCGTCAGAGGTGGCGTCGCCGGGTAGGTACGTGGTATACCATCTCCTGCTTCAGCATAAGCTCGGTTCGCCCTCATCTGAATAGACTAACCTTGTACGCACCTAGAGGCTTTCCTGTTCCGCGAGGAACAGTATATTCGGGCCTCTAGTTGACTCCGCCCACCGAGGCTGCCGATCCAGCTCACCACATCCCTAGATCATTCACCTCACGGCCCACGTGTATCCAGCCGTCACGCTGGCGCGGGGACAGATGCCGGTGTGTGCCATTGCCCAGATGTGTCATCGTCAGCACACATCCTGGCTTGAGAAAACCGCCTTTTGCCTCCAGAAACCCTTCGTGTCACAAGAAACCCTCATTGTACAAGAGCAGCTCGGTCGGTGTTATACACTGCCTATCGTCGAGTGCTACAGTCGCTGCGCGTCCAGAGCCCATGTCCTCACCTCCTATCGTCCTCAGAAGTCCACGCCTGGGTACGCACCAGAAGTTCTTCCTGTTCTCCCGACCCGTGTCGCGGTCTGAACCACGGCCACCACGTCCACCGCGACCGCTGCCGCGCCCTCGCGTCCCAGAGCCGCGTTCGCTGCGAACATTGCGGTCGTTCCAGCGCCGTCTCGGGGTATCCTGGCGCGACCCGCCCCCGCGCGTCTGGGACCGCGGAGATCTGCGCTCTCTCTCGTCTCGCCTCGGGCCGCGGCCAGCACCGCTCCTGCTCTCCGATTGCGTTGTCGGTGGGTTCCGGCAGTCGATGTGGTTGGTGCTGCGTTCACGGAAGACACCCTCGCCCGGCGCAGGCCCGTTCCAGCCGCGGATGCGGGGGAAGGGACATAGGTGCGCCGGGTGCGCAACACTGGTGCAGCCTGAGCACGGAACAACGTGCCGGACGCGCCCTGTACCGATGGCGAAGCTGCGGTATCTTCTGGATCGCAGGTCTTCAACCCATCTGCGCCATTCCAGAATGTCCCTCGTCGGCGACCGGATGTGGACGTTCGCCACGTAGTTACCATTTCCCAGTTGGAGGACCTCGACTTGCAGGGACCCGATGACTTCGTCGAAGGCGCGGCCGAGGGGCCAGTCCGCGAAACTGGGATTCGCGCTGATCATGTCGATGATCCATGCACGCATGGAGTTCTCCATGAGGATGCGCATCACGGCTGCCTGGATCTTCTGCGCATCGGGCCGTAGGTATCCCTCCAACGTGAAGAGCCAACTCTGCATGGGGGTCGTCCTTGGCGCCGCCGTGAACGGGATCGTGTTGAAGGACCAGGTACCGCGCGAGGTTGCCGCGGCCGTACCGCGCGGTGACAGTCCTCTGATCACCCAAATGCTCGGCAGGTTCCTCAAGCGTCGGCGCGCCCCATCCTCCAGCTCCGGCGGGACGACATCAAAGTCGACTTCTCCAGATATTTGCTCGAAGGCCCAGCGTAGGGCGTCCGCGACCCGACGGTTGAGCACGACGTCTTTGGTGTAGTGATAGTTGTACGGTTGCACGATGACATCTTCGTTGGGTGCGTCGCTCCAGATTTCGCGCAGCCAGTCGATGGCCATACCGCGTAGAGCCATCTCGGGGTCGTCAAAGTGTACTACAGGGAATCCAGCATCGGGGACGGGTGTAGGTGTCGCGTTGTCTGGTGGAGCATCTTGGCGAAGTGCGGACGGGAGGATCTCCCCATCCTCGCTGTAGTCCCACTCCAAGTCGTTGTCGCAGCCCCAGTCGTCCTCTGGGTCGCGCTGGTTCTGGTCGTTGCGTGAGGCAGTGTCGCTTGGTGTGCGACTCGTCCTCTCGCCCTCAGTCTGCCGCTGCCTTAGGTCGTCCGATCCTTGTTCGTCGGGGAGCATGCTGGCGTCGTCGCAGTCGTGCGCGGGCGTGTTCCGGGGCTGGTAGCGCATGCGGGTGCGAGGCGTTAGGAGCGGAGCCCTTCCGTCGTCAGCGTGTTGCCCGGCAGCGAGATACTCGGCAGCTCTCATGTTCGGCAATGGGAAAAAGGCCGAGGGCGAGCGTACACTCGATGCGTTGTCGCTCGTCCGCTGCCGTCCTGCTTCTCCTTCCGGCCTCCTTCCGCCAGCCGCTGGCTCGTCGTATCGTGTCCAGTGGCTGCGGACCTGGGCTGAGGAGTTCGCGTGGTCGTGCGCGTCGCGGCCACTCCAGAAGTTGGTATGTCGTCCCTCGCTGTCTCCGCGGGAGCGAGAGGGCCCCGCGCCACTCGTCAGCGACATGCCGCTTTGGTTTTGTGGGGCCCAGCCTTGGGAGTGGTCTCGGAGGGTCTGGCGTAGGCTCTCTTCCCTTGCTCGGGCGAGCTCGTCTTCGTCCCAGTCTACCGGGATCCTTTCTGGCGGCTCGTCTTCAGATTCGGAGCCGGAGTCCTCGGGCTCCGCTGTCGTCGCCCGGGCCTTGCCCTTCCCTTTGCTGGGCTTTGGCGCTGCAGAGTTGGGGCCCTGGGCAGGTTCGTCGATGTCCATCTCGGACTGGGAGCCTGTCGAATGCGCGCTGCTCTTGTCTTCAGCTTGGCGCCAGCGAGCAGCACCGCTCGACGCGAGGAGAGGTAGGTCCATGCCTGAGTAAGCAGGGACTCGTGGTCGCGGCCTCACGGGAGAATCGGGGGCGCGTGCAAGGTGCTGTCGCAGCTGCTGCTGGGACAAGCGTGGCGTGGAGCTTGGTGCGCGGGCGATCGTCGGCGTAGACGATGCTAGAGGGAGAAAGGATACTTCAGTCGTCGACCCCCTCGCCTGCGCAGCCGCAGTATGCTGACCTTCAGCCCATGGGTTTGCATCGGCAGGGACCGGGCCCGGCAGTCGGCTGTTACGGCGCATCGCAGGCGTCGTGCCTACGCGTCGAGGACGCGCAGTGCTGCGACGCTCACCCTCGGGGTCTGGCGTCCCCGCAAAGATCCTTTTCCGACCAGTGCCTACATCGGTCTGGCGGGAAGGGGCTGGAATCGGAGCATAGTATGGGCCGTGGGGGTTTTCGTTTTCGTCGCCGGGCACCCGCGCCGTCGTCCTCTGCCGTTCGCGTGTGCGGCTCTGGGACTGGGCGACGAGAGAGACCGGCGGAGTAGCGAAGTGACTGAAATAGTCGTAGTCGTCTTGGGCACCTGCCTCGCGGTCCAGCGCCTTCTGCCGCTCCGTTAGCATCGCCGCTATGCTGATTGCCCTCTCCTGGCATGTCCGACGATCTGCAATCGGGGCTCCTCCCAGGTTAGGTGGGAGCCCGAGCCCGGGCGGCGTTGCTAGGGCATCCGGGGAGTCTATAGCTGCCGTCCCACCAGTCGTATCGCGGTCAGGCTGGGTGCGGGCAGAGCTGTCGCCGATGGGTCGCGCTGCTGTGTCCGCGGCGAGTCTGTCGCGAGTCGCAACTGCTCTGATGGTCGGGGAGGTAGTGGTTGACGACGCAGTCGTGGTGCCGAAGCTGACGTTGATCGGGGACGAGCTGGAGTCCTCAACCGCAGTCCGCGAGCTATCGTCCGTCGCGATGTCTGGGCTCCGAGGGAAGAAGAAGACCGGGAGCTCGAGTCGAGCCTTACGCTCATTGTCAGGACGCATGAGCAGCGCACTAGCGTAGAACTTACCTGCGCCTCCCGAACTTCATTGACTGGCAACATGCCAGTCATGGCCTCAGCGTCTACCGAGCCAGCCTGCGTGGCATTCGGGATGTTGCTATCTACCTCGGTGGCTAGGGCGCGAGTTGTCGGCTGCGTCGCCGGCAGCGGCAGCGAGGTGACGTTCGGGGTGCCCGGGGCGGACAGATTGAGGGCCGGGGAGGACGCGGGAGGGGTCAGGGGATTGACGGGGCTAGTGCCGTCGTTTTGGGTGGCAGTTGAAGCCTGGGACGGCGTCGCGGGCACCAGGATGATCGAGCCTCCTGGTGTGGTGGCGCCTGTGCCGTAGATAGCGGCATTTTGAGGGTTATTCTTGGGGTTCGACATAGCGGCAGGAGGAGACGGTCGAGTAGAGGGCGCGCGTTGCGGTAAGTTGTTCTGCAGGGTGAGACGGACTTGGGGGGACTGGGGGTGTCGACTCTGTGGTACTTACCAGCACACCTGAGCACCCATCATCCCGTCCTTCAATTCTTCGTTTCACGATGCTCGCCCCCTCATGAGCTCCAGGCCTTGCGCTGTCTGCAGTGCGTTGCGCGTAACCGTGGCTTGAACGTCGCTTGCGCCTAACCGTGGCTTGAACGTCGCTTGCGCCTAACCGTGGCTTGAACGTCGCTTGCGCCAACCCTCGTAGCCGATGGGATATTTCCGCGCTTCATGGAGTTGGAGTAGGCAAGGAGGTGAAGCAGACTGCCAAAGTTAGAGGTCGAGTACGCGCGCTCGAGGGCAAGCGTACGTCAGAGCTTCCTCCGTGTGCAAGCGCCCTGTAGCCGAGCCGGCGTTTAGGTATCGTAGCCGCGTGTTGGCTTCTCGCACTGTCAGTTCTCTTGTGTCGCCTTGCCCCGTTGCCTTGTCCTCTCCCATCTGTTAGGGATGCCCTCCACTCTGTATTGCTCTTGCTATGTCACTGCATGCGGCGTGTGGAATTGCGCCGATTTGCCTCATTCTCCCCGCGCACTCTTGCGTTCAGGCAAGCCCTCGAGGCCTCACGGAGAGAGTGTTTACGTCAGAGCTTCCTCGCTCGACAGGCGAGGACGCCTGTGGTCTGGCATCTGGCACTCGGTGAGTGAGCGGGTTCGTAAGAGCCTGTAGTCTAATTTGGTTCCTGCTCATCGTCCGCCCCCGCACGTGCGTATTCGCAAAGCCTGGCATCCTGACAGCGTGTATCCAGTATGCCCGTCTTGGCGAAGAACGGGCACGGAGTCGGGACGGTCCACGGGCGTCTACACCCCGCGCAGCCCTGCCTCGTCGGCGCAGAGAGCAGTATCGCATACGTATCTCACCATGTCCTGCAGCCCGGACCTACTATCGGTCGTTCTGTTGTCGCAGACTCGCCCGCTCGTCATCCGTGCCACTTCCGTGACACCTGGCGCCTCAACAGCACTCATCTAGCATGCGCGTCCTAGTGGAGAGAAAGTACGCAGGCGGGACAGGGTATAGGGCGTCTGCTTCCGTCGCGCTCGCGCCTCCTGACCTTGGCCTACGATCGCCCAACGCGCTGATCGCAGAGTCTCCACCTTGCCTCCCTATCATGCTTGTCCCCGCGTAGAGGAACGCAGACTCTGTGGCTCTTGCACCAACCCTACCTGAGCCTCCAGTGGGCCGTGTCGCTTGCTTGTCGTCGTCCCGTGCTGGCCATCTCGGCAACCTACCATTTGCCTAAGCCCGGCTGGGGGCGCGTCCGCATACGCATGTACGGCCTCCGCTGACTTGCTCATGTGTGGGGTGCTACGCACAGTCGGTCTAGCTCAGCCCGCAGGCACGGACTGCGTGGCGCAGCTGTGGCTTCTCTCAAGATTTTGTTGCCAGCGTCATCGCATGTGTAGCTGTCGTGTCCATGCCCAGGTAGGTGCGTCGGCTGGAGACTCGGAAACGTTTTGTTGCGCCTAGCTCATCCTGCATCCACCAGTATCTCGGGGCTCAGCATATCCCTTCGGGGATCATCGAGCTGCGCATCGGCATCCTCTCCGTCACGTCCGTGAGCCGTCCAGGGGTCGCAGCCTAGCGGGTTTCTTACTCCTCTCCGCATCGGAACTGACCCGTCGTGGGGACATGTCTCGCGATATTCTGCCACCATCGCCGGGAGCCAGGACCAGAGATTTGCTCGTCCATTGCCGCCTTGCCCGGAGCTCCCGTGGCGACTGATTATCCGCGTTCGCGCACAGGTCTAGGCTATCATGTGAGGGGGGTTCCGGCGTTATCACTCGTACTATCGGCGTGTGGGGGCACTAGAAGCGCAAGTCCCGTTTGAAATTCCAACACATCTCGCCGAGGCACTCACGCCACACCGGCATAGGTCTGATACATGCAAGCGTGCCGAGTTTTGTTTTAAGGATGTCGGCGTAGGGATCGTTACCATCCTTATGTTCCTCTGTACTCTCCGACCACTCCTCACTCCCGCATTCGTATGGGAAAAGCAGCTCGACCTCCTGCACCTTGTTGCTCCTGCAGATGTTCGTCACCCTTGCGCGCCCCAACCCATCATCGGATTGCCACACCTCCGCAATCACACCGGTTACATGGGGATCGTAGGTGTCGAGCTTGTTGGTCGGGACGTCTGGTACGCAGTACGTGATTGGAGCTATCACCAGGATTCTGACTCGTCCCCCAGCTACGATGGGCTCGTCCGGGCAGATCGCCAGTTTGTACAGGTGTTTGAGGTCCCTACGCTTGCTTTATTGGCAGCGTTGGTGTGTCCGGTCCACCTTGCCAGGAGGAGGAGCGACGTGGGCCGTGGGGGAGGGGGAACATGTGGGCTATCGTGCTGGAGGGGGATTGCGTGCGGCATACCGTTCGCTGAGTTGGGTGGTGGTACAGGGGCCGTCTAGAGCCTGGAGCTGGGCAGATGGGGGTGAAGGTGTCCCTGGTATTTAAACAAGCCTCTTTTTTAAAAAAGATGGGGCATAATGGGCACACTTTTTAGGAGGTGTCTTCCAGACTTCAGGGGGGCAAGTGCCAACCTGCCTGTGCTAGGAGTGGTGAAGACGTGGCGTGGACGTGGGCGTGGACGTGGGCGTGGACGTGGACGTGGACGTGGACGTGACGTGACATTTGTTAGCCCTTTGCCGCATCAGCTCACATTCCCAGGCTCTGGGCAGGGGCCGACTGCTAGTTTGACCTAGCCTGAGACTCACGTGACCGTGCTGGAGGTACCGCCTAGGCTTGCCTCTGCTAGCTGCATGAGATCGGCGGCAGATGGGGCTGGCCTAGTGCCAGCTGGGAGCAGGGTGTGTTCAGTAGCCTGGTTGTGGCAGTAATCAGCTACATTAGTGGGATGGGGTAGTCTTAGGACCAGGCTTCGGGGTTGAGTGATGGGTCTCTGCGCATTGTTGGGCCGCAGCCGCGCAGCGGGGATCTCGGTCGGGGGTTCTTACTCGTCGCGTGGCGAGCCGGAGGGCCCCGTCGCGGGGGCGGCCGGTCTACGTTACGGACTGCCCGGGGGGTCACATGATCTGCGTGCGTGGTCCGGCAGTTGCCGCCTCCGCAGGAGACGCTTGCCGTCGTCGTTGCCAGCGCATCGTCTTTCAGCACTTGCTGGGGAGGGGGAGTGCACGCCCTCATGGGCAGGCGGAGGCACCTGCGCCGCAAGACGGTGTCGGACGAGATCGTCCAGAGGCCTACACCTCTTTTCCTGCCTAAGCCAGGAGACTCAGTACTGAGTTTGTTGCGCCACGCCGTAGGCGCGCGTGGCCTGAAGCCTGAGCTTCGAATCTGGCTCATTTCTCAGCCTCGAGGGGGGCACAAAGGGCTCATGGCCCCCTGGGGGCGTTGTCGAGTAGGCTTCCCGTATGCAGAGAGCGACTTTTATTCTGTATAGGACCCACGGATGGCTGCTCCTAGGAGCCATTGACCGTGGGAAATCGCACCGTGGTGGTGGATAGTGGAAGAGGAGCCCCCCCGATGCCTTTCCTTTCACCACGACCATGCTGCGCTTCGCTAACCTCATCAGCAGAGTTAGACCGTCTCATCGCCAGCTCTCCTACTCTGCTCCTTGTCGAGATGCACAGGGAACGTTGTCGTACAAGGGCCACACCTTCCCGTATATCTGGCTACGGGACTCATGTCAATGCCCTTCCTGTCTGCACCCATCGACGCGGCAGAAACTTCACAGAACCTCCGACATCTCCCCTTCGATAGAGCCGGAAACCGATGGTGTACGGCTCAGCGAGGAAGACGTGGAGATTACCTGGGCATCTGGCCATCAGTCTCGGTACACTCGCCAGTTCCTGGATCGATACGCGTCTCCAGAATCTCTGAAGGCGTTCCACAAGGATGTGTCGCGAGAAGAGTGGTCTCTCAACACGTTGAAAATCTCGAAAGATCTGTTCTTGCCCTACGAGACGCTCATGACGCCGTCCGGACTGCTCTCGGCAATCACCCAGCTCACACGTTATGGCCTGCTCTTCGTGTCCTCAGTCCCTAATGACAGGACGTCGAACGAGGAGTGCGAGCTGCGTCGACTAGGAGAGCGGTTTGGAGAGCTCCGGAATACGTTCTACGGGGAAACTTGGGACGTCAAGAACATCCGGAACAGTCGCAACATCGCTTACACGAATGTGGACCTCGGCCTGCACATGGATCTCCTGTACGTGCGCATCGCTTTTCTCAGGGATCACCGGTCCTTATGAGTGATATAGGTACTTCCAGCACCCTCCGCGATATCAGATCTTGCACTGTCTCCGCAATCGTGTGGAAGGCGGGACGTCGATCTTCGTCGATGCCGCACATGTCGCATCCAAGTTACGGGAGGAGGATCCTGAAGCCTTCGAAACGCTTGCATCCACCCCCGTTGCGTTTCACTACGTCAATGATGGGCATCATCTCCACTATTCTCACCCGACTATCCAACTTTCGCGCTTCCCATCTCCTTCAGGGCAGCATGAGGTCGAGTTCATCAACTACTCCCCGCCATTCCAAGCACCGCTTGCAGTCGATACTCCTC
This sequence comes from Cerioporus squamosus, assembly GCA_022592435.1. Classification (NCBI taxonomy): domain Eukaryota; kingdom Fungi; phylum Basidiomycota; class Agaricomycetes; order Polyporales; family Polyporaceae; genus Cerioporus; species Cerioporus squamosus. The sequence goes on from JABYQS010000069.1 coordinate 13,212, forward strand.
CCTCGTTCTACCCCGCTTTAGCGAAGTTTGCCAAGATGCTGGAGGACCCCGCTGTGCGGTTCGAGTATCTGCTGCGGGAGGGCGATGCGGTACTGTTCGACAATCGGCGCGTCTTGCATGCGAGGACTGCGTTCACCGAACGGGAGGCGGAGAGCAATGAGGAGGAAACGAATCGGTGGCTGAAGGGATGTTACCTCGAAGCTGACGCGGTGCTGGACCGGGGCAGGGTGCTCAGGACACAGCTTGAGAAGGCGTAACTCGCTCTGGGTCGACAACTCGAGGTCAGTTGCGGGTATATGCTGGGCGTTGCAACTTCCCGGAATTGTCCGTCGGAGTTAGCCATGTGCAAGGGCCGGTTGGAGGTTCGTGGCAGATTTGCGCGCTCATGCTCTGCACAAGAGTCGACAACTGTTGATGATCGTTCCTACATTGAATGCCCGTGTGTAACTTGTACACAGTCGGGCTGGAAACTTACCGATATCTCCGGTTCCGTTGTTTTCCCGCAAAGGTGAGTCCATCGCGCACCGTGGACGCAAACTACTACTGACAATCCAGTCAGTCCATGCATCGTTGTACTACTTCCACACACAAGAGTTGCGATGCAATCGTAGAACTTTCCGCATGACAAGATGGAGAGGCTCGGTGTCCTTGAGTGATCTCCGTGCGGTTGTTCCGCTCGCAGAGGCATTCCCATGCGTGTGGCCGTAGCTAATACACTCGTCATCTCACCGCACAGAGTAAGGGTTCCCGACCATGAGGATCGTGGCGGCGTGAGGCGCGACCTGCCCACGGCCAATCTCAAGGTACGCTTATGATAGCGTCGGCTTACTAGTACTGACTTGACCTATCTCTCTAGGGTAGAATCTGTACTTGAGTCGTGGGTCCGCGCGCTTCCACGCTCGTAGGAACTGTCATCCTCCGTCCGGTACGGAGGGCCATACGTGAGTGCGCGGTGCCGCCAAGTGGGTAATGCGCCGCCTTGGAGCTCGTCTGGCGCGTGGTTGTGGGCGCACGACAACTAGCTTAACGTTCAGTGCATCGGGCATAGTTGGTGAGGGGTTCTCAATCCTCCGCTTCGTCTCACAAGAACAAGCAGCAGAGAGTATAAGAGCAGGCACCCGCGCCTTGGGATCGATACCACGCCTCCGCAATTCGCGGCGCAATCGCTCAGGTCCCCACTCTACTGCAATGTTCTGCTCTCTACGATTTTCTGCGTTCCTTGCCGTTTTGGTGAATGTACTCACGTTGCCAGGAGAGGCGGTTGTGATCCGCAAGACATCCCCTGTGACCCTTCCTTTTGCACGGCGGCTCAACCTCACGGGCACGGCCAACCTCCTACAGCACGATCAGGCTCGTGCAAAAGCGTTGAAGGCAGGAGCGATGACCAGTCCTGGCAAGTTGCGCAAAACTCCAATTATCGACGTTCCAGCTACGAATCAACTTGCGGAATACGTAACCACGGTCAGTTTCTTTCCCTGGTTTCGAACATCTTTTGCTCACGATCTCCTGGAGGTCGGCGTCGGCAGTCCCCCGACGGAGTGTGCGTGCTTAAGTGAGGCTAGCTGAAGCCATCCGCTTACGTTGCAACAGACTTGCTCCTGATCGACACTGGAAGTTCGAACACATGGGTTGGCGCAGGCAAGCCTTTCGTTCAGACAAGCACGACGGTAAATACTGGAGACCGAGTGGTGCGTCCAATGTATCTTTGACTGTGGTCGCGGGCCTTGATTGCCATATCCCTGCAGGATGTCGTGTACGGGTCTGGGTTTGTCACTGGTGAGAGAGATTGCGGTGCAGGTCAACGTGGAAAGAAACCTTCTCACGTAACACGCAGGCGAACAATTCCTCGATCAAGTGACTCTTGCACCCAATCTCGTCATCCAGAATCAGTCCCTTGGCGCTGCGATAGAGGACGCCGGCTTCGACGGGGTCGACGGCATCATCGGGTTTGTCGTCTCAAGGCGGCTCTGCGCACGTGCTACTATGTGATCTGACTTTCTCTGCAGCATTGGACCTGTAGACTTGACCTGCGGTAAGTATCCCTTACCCTCGGTGAACAACTGACACCGATACTTACGCATGTGTCAATGACTTGAATGTGCCGCAGGTACCCTCTTTCCCGATGACAGCGAATGCATTCCGACGGTCACGGATAATGCCTTTGCGCAGGGACTCATCGATGCACACCAGATTGGTATCTCCTTCGAACCCACCGACTCGATTGAGATCACGAATGGCGAGTTGAGCTTTGGCGGAGTTGACGAAAGCAAGTTCACGGGGCCCTTGACCTTCGTGTGCGTTGCTCCAAACATGTTATGATTCATGATTGACTCGAGTACACAGACCCATCACCTCGACCCCTCCTGCTAGCATGTTCGTTGGAATCGATCAATCTGTGACTTACGGTGTGGCCAACACTCCGATTCTCCCTTTGAGCGCTGGCATCACAGACACCGGGACCACTCTCCTCCTGTTTGCGACCGGTAAAGTCCTCACCTTCTCACGTACTCGTCGTGCTCATCCATGTTGCCAGACGCCTTCAACGCATATCTGGCTATCACCGGCGCCGTATTCGATGTCGAGACCGGCCTCTTCAGGCTTACGCCCGACCAGTTTGCGAAGCTCGAGAGTCTATTCTTCCACATCGGAGACGTCAGTCCCTGCTCCGCTTTCGTCTTCCACGTTCTCTAGTTTACCGAGGATTCCCCCAGATCACTTTGGAGTTCACACCCAACGCTCAGATCTTCCCGCGTGTGGTGAGTATTCCACCCATGCTAGCCATGTCGGAAGTTGACTTCGGATGTGCGTGCCAGCTCAACACCGCGATCGGCGGCTCTCCGGATTTCGTGTACCTCATCACCAACGATCTCGGCTCCAACAGCCGCGAGGGGTTCGACTTCGTCAATGGCATGGTCTTCTTGGAAAGATTCTACTATGTCTTCGACGCTGCGAACAGCCAGGTCGGCTTTGCGACCACGCCGTTCACGAACGCAACCACGAACTAATGATAATTCATTAAACTGATCGCTTCTACTGCACTCAGAAGTGGCTGTAGACGGAAGCGCGCTATATATGGGATACTTGAATTATCAACGAATTCTCGTGCGTGCAATACGTACTCGGTGGTGTTAGCAATCGCATCTCTGAGACTTCGTACAAGCACGTCATTCGGACCTGTACTCACTCGGTGCGTCCCGTATGATGGATTGAATTGAATCGATACTCATTTTCAGCTGTCGGTACATCTTGTCTGTATTGCGTGAAGAGGTATGTTTCTCATCCTCTCTAGGTCGTGCGAGTCTGATTGTACTTCTCAGGACGGCTCGGCTCTCACACGCGTGATGTCATGTTTCAGAAAAGGCTTCTGATTGTTCCCGTCGCAGAGCTCTCTGCATCCGTATCCTTCTACACGTCGCTCACTGAGATCGATTCGCCCGGTATGTCTCCCAACCAATCTCAGAGGGTCTGCAAGGCTTCTATGCCAACCAAGTTTACCAGGCATGAGAACTTCCGTCGCATTGGGCCAGGGGCAATCCAGAGCCCTGAGCTGTCCTCCAGTAGGACCTTACGCATGAGCAATCCGGCAGACAGTGCTCTATCGACCTGGCTGCGCAATGCCGCCGATAGTTCGATCTACAGCATGTAGGTTAGGAAGGCTCTCGGACTCAATATTCACTCACCAGAGCACTGGCAGCATCCCCATAGCATGAGCTCGCCACCAGCTCTCACGAACAGGCTCCGCGAACCGCTATATGAGCCTCCTCGGGAGAATCTGCCGCACTAGGTTCACCCTCGGGCGTAATCTCCGTGTCCTCGAGCATTTCCCTCAGTCGAGCCCCGTCCAGCCATCCCTGCCCCTGCCCGTTTCGACACACTCCACATAGGCAAGATGCTCGCTGGTCTCCGCTTACTCTCCGCCCTTGTCCTCGTCATTTCCTTGTCCGCACAGGCGGATGCCCTCTTAATTCGTAGGGATGCTGCGACAATCACTCTGCCCTTTGCGCGGCGGGTGAATGCCACAGGTGCCGCGAAGCTGCTCAAGATAGACCAGGCACGTGCGAAAGCACTCAAGTCACGCGCGAACAAGGGTACTTCGGGGAGTCCCAGGCTGAGCGCTATCTCCAATGTTCCCGCATCGAACCAGGCTGTCGATTATACTACCACTGTGCGTATACATACGCCCTTTAGTCTATTCGGACTACTGATTGATACCTGGGCGTATCGCAGGTCACCGTTGGCAACCAACAATGTACGAATCCCCTCCGTCGTCTATGTATCCTCATTGTGCTGACGTCAGTTTACAGTCGAGCTCCTCATCGACACAGGAAGCTCAAACACATGGGTTGGATCACGCGGAGACTTCGAGGGAAGTAGCAATACTCAAGATACGGGAAACCTGGTGGTAAGCATTGACTGTTGCGAAGGCATGTGGACTAGAGACGCTGACGGCCTGCACAGGAAGTCGTATACGGGTCGGGATTTGTCCTCGGTATGGAGCCTTTATGTGTCCTGGCTGATGTTGAGGCAAGCTGAACAGACTGAACGGTTGTGCAGGCGAGCAAGTGATAGATGACCTTACGCTCGGACCTGATTTAACGATCAAGAACCAATCCTTCGGCGTTGCTCTGCTCTCTCAAGGATTCGACGATGTCGACGGTATCATTGGGTGCGATTGTTGCATCCCCAGGAAGGACTTAGCATGCCTTTAACCTCCTTCATACTCTAGCATCGGACCTGTAGATCTTACCGCCGGTACGCCCCGCTGAGCAGCATCCCAATTCGCACATCACAACTGATATCACCCCCCAGACACCCTCATCGGGCCGGACGAGGACGACACCGTTCCGACGGTCACCGACAACGCGTTCAGCCAGGGTCTCATCGACGCACACGAGGTCGCTATTTCCTTCCAGCCGACCACCTCCGTGGGCAACCAGAACGGCGAGCTCACCTTTGGCGGCGTCGACCCCAGCAAGTTCACCGGGCCTTTGAACTTCGTGTCTGTATCTTTCTCAGCCTCCCAGTACGCGTGCTGTCTGACATCCCATTCGCGTCTTATTGGAACAGACCGATCACCTCCACATCGCCTGCGAACGAGTTCGTCGGCATCGACCAGACCATCACATATGGCTCTGCCGATGGCACTACTGTCCTGCCTGCAACCTCCGGCATCACCGACACTGGTACCACCCTCACTCTCCTCGCTACTGGTATGTTACAGAGACATCAGGACGATTCCAACACCCAGTTACCGGCGTCGTTCGTCCACAGATGCCTTCAACACCTATCAGAACCTCACGGGAGCTGTCCCCGACGAGAACACGGGTCTTTTGCGCCTGACCCCAGACCAATTCGCGAACCTCCAGAGTCTGTTCTTTACCATCGGCGACGTGAGTTCTTTCCGCTCTTCCTCCACATCCATCCCTCGCCACTGACCACACCCTCTTCGCAGAACACACTCGAGTTCACGCCGAACGCCCAGATCTGGCCCCGCGCCGTAAGTCCTGTAGTTGTTCGCCTTCTTGGCCTGCAGTGTCTGAAGGGGGTGGGATCGTAGCTCAACACCCTCATTGGCGGTACACCCGACTTCGTTTACCTGATCGTTAACGACCTCGGCAGCCTCAGCGGCGAGGGCCTGGACTTCATCGACGGCATGACCTTCCTGGAGCGGTTCTACTATGTCTTCGACATTGCGAACAGCCAGGTCGGCTTTGCGACCACTCCATTCACGGATGCCACCACGAATTGAGGGAGTCATAGGAGCTACGATAGACAGCAGCACGCTGTATATGGGACAGTTGTGTCATGAACGAAATTTGCTTTGTGCGACGCGTTATCGGGGGTGTTCCAGCTCCAGGTCGACGCTACCTATAAGCACGTCATATGTACTTGTGCTCAACTCGGTGCGTCCGGTACTGTGGACTGAATCGATAACCAGTCTCAGCTATCGGAAACGCCAGTCCGCTTTGCATGGCGAGTTGTGTTTCTCATCTTATCCGGGGTCGTGCGAGTCTGATAACACTTCTCAGGAACGGCTCGGCACTCACATCCATGATGTCATGAATTCAGCAAGAACAGCCGAGTACATCCGTGTCAGAGGTATCTGCATCCTGATGCCTTCTACACGTCGCGTACTGGGATCTATTCATCCGGTATGTCTCCCCCACCATTTTCTAGTTGTCTGCAGCCATCCAAGTTTACCACACTTGGGAATTGCCGTCGCATTGGTCCAGGGGAAATCCCGACTCCTAAACTGTCCTCCAGTGAGACGTCATGCAAGGACGAATGCGTAGGACGCTGCCATCATCAACATCGCTGCCCAATACCGCCGATAGCTTGATCCTCGGCATGCAGGTCAGGAAGGCTCTCGGACGCATTGTTCCCTCACTTAAGCAGCATCCCAATATACTGAACGCGTCACTGCTCTCACGTACAAGCCCCGCGAACCGCTATATGAACCTGCTCGAGGAATACCGCCGCACTACGTTCACCCTCGGGCGTAATCTCCGTGTCCTCGAGCAAGGCTTCCCTCAGTCGAGCCCCGTCTAGCCACCGTCTTTGCCCTGCCCCTGCGTCCTCGTTCGACACTTCACGCTCGCACGATGCTCGCTAGTCTTCGCCTTCTCTCCGCCCTTGTTCTTGCCGTCACCTTGTCCGCCTACTCGGATGCCCTCCTGGTTCGTCGAGAGGCTGCGCCAATCACTCTGCCGTTCGCGCGGCGGGTGAATGCCACAGGTGCCGCGAAGCTGCTCAAGATAGACCAGGCCCGTGCGAAAGCACTGAAGTCACGCGCGAAGCTGGGTCCCTCGCTCATCAAGCAGAGCGCTATCTCCAATGTCCCCGCGTCGAACCAGGCTGTCGACTACACTACCACTGTGCGTATTAAGGTCGGCCTTCGTCTCCTCCTCCTCCTACTCACTGAGGCTTGCGTGAATGGCAGATATCCGTTGGGAATCCGCCGCAGCAATGTAGGGATCTCGCCAGTAGTCTATGTATCTTCATCGCTGACCGCAGTTGCAGTTAACCTCCTCATCGACACTGGAAGCTCGAACACCTGGGTTGGCGCGCAAACTCTGACCAACCCTTTCTTGGGAACAGGCACTACTAAACCAACAGGAAACCTAGTGGTATGCATTAACCGTTACGATCGCGTAAGGAGGGAATACGCTGATGGCCTGCACAGTCCGTCACGTATGGCTCGGGATTCGTCATCGGTACGGGTCTTGCAGTGTTCCTACCATGTCTACATTCGAGGCCGATGTACTAACGGCTGTGCAGGCCAGCAAGTTGTAGATGACATCACCCTCGGACCCGGACTGACGATCAAGAATCAATCATTCGGCGTTGCTCTGCTTTCCGAAGGATTCGACGACGTCGACGGTATCATTGGGTGCGCTCTTACGCAACCCCCGTGCGTTCTCAGAACGTTATTGACCCTCCTTCGCACTGTAGCATTGGACCTGCCGACCTCACCAGCGGTACATGTCGCTAAAAGCATTTCAATTCGCGCTGCACAACTGAGACCATCTCCCAGGAACCCTCATCCCCAACGTTGACGCAACCGTCCCGACGGTTACCGACAACGCGTTCAGCCAGGGTCTCATCGACGCACACGAGATTGCTATCTCCTTTGAGCCCACCACCAGCGTCGGCAACCAGAACGGCGAGCTGACCTTTGGCGGCGTCGACCCCAGCAAGTTTACCGGCCCCTTGAACTTCGTGTCGGTATCTCATGCCGGGATTCTGCCGCCCGCGCTGACTTCCCTTCCATACCTACAGCCCGATCACCTCCACGTCGCCCGCGAACGAGTTCGTCGGCATCGACCAGACCATCACCTATGGCTCTGCCGATGGCACCACTGTCCTGCCTGCGACCTCCGGCATCACCGATACGGGCACCACCCTCACTCTGCTCGCTACCGGTATGTTACAGAGACGTCGGAACAACCGCCACACGTAGTTATCCTTTACCCGCTTCTACAGATGCCTTCAACACCTACCAGACCCTCACGGGGGCCGTCCCGACGAGAACACTGGTCTCCTGCGCCTGACTCCAGACCAATTCGCGAGCCTCCAGAGCCTGTTCTTCACCATCGGCGATGTGAGTCCATTCGCCCTCCCTTTCATGCCCCGGCGTCCCATTGGAAACTCACAGGCGTGCCCTCCGAGCAGAACACGTTCGAGTTCACGCCAAACGCCCAGATCTGGCCCCGCGCGGTACGTCCTATGGATATGCCCATCTTGGCCTGGAATGTCCTAAATGCATCATGCTCATATAGCTCAACACCCTCATCGGTGGTACATCCGACTTCGTCTACCTGATCGTTAACGACCTCGGCAGTCTCAGCGGCGAGGGCCTGGACTTCATCGACGGCATGACCTTCCTGGAGCGGTTCTACTACGTCTTTGACATCGCAAACAGCCGGGTCGGCTTTGCGACCACACAGTTCACGGATGCCACCACCAACTGAACGAACCAGGCTGGAATAGATCTTTTTTTTTCTTTTACTTTAAGTCGAGTAGATCAAAGTCCTCAGTGACTGTACTGTACCAGGGTGCTTCGATATGTTGCCACAGTCAATGCAGTCAGTACTGCGAGTGCATGAATTTGTCAGCATTACTCGATTCATGGTATGCCGTACCTTCAATGGCTTCCAGCACACACTGCGAGGCCGCCAGGGTGATGATATTACAACATCCTAAACATTGAAGAAGACCATAAAATGTAAGTATCCTCAAGCAAGCAAATGCATTAAGGGGGAATCGAACCCCCGGCGGGTCGATGGCAACGACCCAGGTTACCACTACCCCATTAATGCGTTGATTCTTGCTGGTTATGTACTTTGTTATGACTTTTGGCGCATTTTGACGAAGCTATGTACTAGTACATGATAGCAACGGTACTACTAGTACTACATAGTACTGTGGCCAAACGTCTATCCCTAGTCCTTCGACCGTCCTACCACCAGGTCTATGTTCTCCTTCTCTGTCTCTTGTACATCTTCCGGCTCCTTGCGCTCACGCTTCTCGCGGTCCTCCCTTTCAGCCTCGCTCTCCTTCCACCTCCGCTCGTCATAGTCCTCCGCAATCTTGCTGATCTCTCTCCGAATGTTCTTCGCCTCGCTCACGAGATCCATCCATCTATCAATATCAAGTCCCCGCGACTTGTAAAGTGCTTCACGACGTGCCGAGACGGAGTGGTGCAGGATCGACGAGTAGGATACCTCGCGTCCGCGGTATAGAAACCTGTTTGCCACAGGGTACGTGAGCCTTGATACGTGCCGTCCAGCAGAGAAACACGCACCAGAGGTAGCCGAGGATGACCATAGACAGCCCAGAGAGGTACGTGATCGGCTCCATGACGTCCCACCCGTAGTCCCAGAACGTCAGTCGCGCGACCGCACCCCAGTACACGACAAGGATGCCAAAGCCGCCAAGGGCCATCCTGCGTGCGCCCCGGTGCGCCTCGTCGTCGCACGCGGCTTTCAGGGCCTCCATGCGCGCGAGCTCCTCCTCAACGATCGCGAGCCGGCGCCGCAGAAAGCGCGTGCGGTCCTCGAACGAGGGCACCTCGACGGCGATGGTCGTGTGCGGCTCGTCCTGGCCCGGGTCCGTGATGCAGACGGTGAACTCGCGCGTGCGGGCGGCGTCGCGGATGAAGTCCTGCACGTCGGTCGAGTCGGACCACTGGATCGTGCGCCCGTGCGGGGTATGGCTCCGGAACGATATGGACGGTGTGGCAGGCGCGAGAGAGGCGAGTATGAGCCTGCTGACGTGCGAGAGCGGCTGAGATGGGTGTAGAAGGAAGACTGTGGGCGGTGGTGTCCGTGCAGGGTCTTCTCCATGTCTCCGTGCGTGTCCCAGCGGCATGATGAGCTTGAAGAGATGTGACGCGGTGGGTGATAGTTTCCCTGGGGCTAGGTTGGGACAGGGCGTCCATGCATAGGTTCAGATACGCACCTTTGCCCTCCGTGACTGTGTCAAAGTCTTCGGTCGTCACCTCTGCACCGTCTCCTGGGTTCTTGTCCGCTGCGCCCTTCTTCCATGTCTCCTCCCTAGATGCTTCGGCAAGAAACCGCGCATGTCCCACATTGGTGTTCTCGACCTCTTGAGGGGTTGTTGATAGATGTCTGAATCTCGTGTTCACGACCTCTGACGAGTGTCGACTGCATCCACGTCTAAGTCCGATGGTCGCAGAAAGAGGTGGCTGTATGCGGTTGATCAGAAATGACCTGCTGCAAACGTTCAAGAGAGCAGTGCCCAAGGCCATGGAGGAAGGGATACAAAGAGGAGGAAATGCATGTCGTGCGACTTGGGTGTGGACGTAGGTTGATGAGAGGCGGAGGCGATAATGACGTAGGTGCCTGACGGCGCTTCCACTGCCTAATCAGGTCTTCTTCACGCCTCCTGGTTGCAGTAGAGTCGTTCGCGCAGCCTTACGCAACTACTGGACTCCGTAACACCTCGTGAAAACAGTATCTAGCCAGGTTACTGAGATGCCCAAGCGAGAGTACCGTATAGATGCGTGGTATATACATCGCGCCAACAAAATAGCAATAACTTAGTTGGTGGTCGCATTCGTGAACTCGGTGGTGGCAAAGCCAACACGACTCCCCGCAACGTCGTAGACGTAGTAGAACCGCTCGAGGAAGGAGAAGCCGTCGATGAAGTCGAGACCCTCGCCGCTATCAGAGCCGAGATCGGCAACAATGAGGTAGATCGAGTCCTCGTCGCCGCCAATCGCAGTGTTGAGCTGGAGAGAAGCGATGGGCGTCAGAGGTACAAATCGGAGTGGGCTCAGCGAAGGACGCGACGTACAGCACGGGGCCAGATCTGTGCGTTGGCCGTGAACTCATAGGTGTTCTGCAAATCGAATGGTCAGAAACTTGCCTGGTCTGATACACGAGAATCTCTTCTATACTCACGTCACCGATGTGGAAGAACAGGCTCTCAAGGCTGTCGAACTGGTCCTGAGTAATCTTCAGAAGACCAGTGTTGTCATCAGCAACTGCGCCGGTCAAATTCTGATACGTAGCGAGGGCATCTGTTCGCCATACCGTCAGACTCGGACCTTCATCGTTGAGCAGCCGCAGAGGACCACGCACCGCTAGCAATGAGAAGGAGGGTGGTGCCGGTGTCGGTGATACCAGCAGTCAAGGCAAGGATCGTGGTGCCAGCAGTGCCATACGTGATGGACTGGTCGATACCGACGTAGGAGGACGCAGGGGACGTTGAGGTGATCGGACTGCACGCGCACACATGAGTACTCTTGTCGTGCGAGCAGATGGTGCAGTAACATACACATAGGCGATCTCGCCGGTGTGCTTGCTGTCGTCCACGCCACCGAAGGTGAGGACACCGTTGGTGACCTCGAGCTCGGTAGTGGGCGCGAACGAGACACCGATGACGTTGGCGTCAATAGAGCCCTGTTTGAATGCCGTGTCGAGAACAGTGGGGATCTGTCCACCACTTGAAGTGGTGCCTTCCGTCAGGTCGACAGGTCCAATGCTATGAACGACCGCAATGAGCTACGTGGATCTGTCCGGCACGGAGAGGAGTTCTCAGTACGTACCCAAGTATGCCATCGACACCGTCAAAGCCGAAGGCGAGCTCAGCGACGCCGACGCCCTGGTTCTCAATCACCAGGTCGCCGATCGTGACAGTATCAGTGAACTCCTCGCCTGCATGAGACCCCAATGTCAGTCATGCGAGGACGCTCGAGATAGGCGAAAACGTACCGAAGAAGAGTCCCGAGCCGTATTCGACCAGCTACGAACCGCAACGAAGGCCTGATGAGCGACGCCATACGTCACAGATAAGATAGCGAGAACTCAACTCACAATCTCGTCGCCAGTGTCCACACTGCTGCTCGTCTCCTCGTACTGCGTGCCAGCCCCGACCCACGTGTTCGAGCTGCCAGTGTCGACGATGAGGTTGTAGAACGTCGGCGGCGTGCCGACGCCCACGCTGACGGTGTAGTCCACCGCCTGGTTGGTGACATCGACGGGGAAGACGGCTGCCTTCTTGGGGCTCGCGCCCTTGCCCTGGCCCTGCGACCGCTCCTTGAGGGCCTTGGCACGCGCCTGGTCCTGCTTCAGGATGCTCGGAACGCCAGTGAGGTTGAACCGGCGCGCAATGGGGAGGGTGATAGGCGAGTCGCGGATGACGATCGGCTTCGCAGCAACCGTGACCGCCGCGGTGGTGAGGGCGAGGAGCAGAGAGAGGCGAGCGAGCATGGCGGTTCTGCGTCTGGGACTCTGTGGGTGCGGATGCTCAGCTGAGCCTGGGGTAAAGTCGATGTGTCCGCCGCCCTTATATACGCTTCCTGGGACCGGTGGTGAGCGCAAGCACGGCATCGAGAAACGTCACGTTGCAACCGACATGTATGCGAGAAGCATACGATCGCGTCCCATCACGGAAATTCCGGTCACTGAGCAGCGGTGAGAGAGAACAGCAGACGCCGCAGTCTCCAGAAGGCTAAGAGAGACGCAGGGTCGGGAACACGCAGATAGCGAGGTGAGATGCCGCAGTTCCCGGCGGCATGAATGCAATGATCGGGTAGTGCTCATGCTGCATATGTCGGGGCTCAGCGGGCATCAGCACGTCAGTACGCACCATTTGCAGCAATGGGCTGTGAGGTATGGCGGTACAAGGTGCCATCGTGATCCCGCCAAGCCAAGGAAGACCAAGGAAGTCGAGTGCACTCCTTCTGCGTTGGCGCAACGGAGGCAGCAGGCCGGAGGCCAAAGGACGCGGTGGTGCGAGATACGCCGTCGACCACCTGTGCAAGCCCGGGGATTGGGTACGCAGTAATAGGATATCCAGTATCAGAACTCATGAGCCTTGAGGAGGGCGGTTCGTCTGATTGAGGGCGCGGATCGCTGCGCGAGTTCGACGAGCAGCAAGGAAGAATGTCATGACGCGTTCTGCCGTGCTGATTGCTACGTGATCCCAAGGCGCGGTCTGAGAATGCAAGGAAACAGAGGGACGCACCAAGTCAACCACTCCCGCGCTCAGCGCTGTCGTACCGACCACCGGACGATCCTCTTAGCGCTCGGATTGACGACAAATCTCGATGGCTTCCCTCGATCGAGATGATCAACGCAGCACTTGAAGCATTCCGGCCTCTCTAAGGCCTCTCTGCCACCTATACGAGACCGCCCGACGTTCGTGCAACTCTGTCGTCGTGCTCGAGCTCAGTTTTCATACTCTCCCTTGTCCTAGGTTGCACAGCGCGGATCCCGACGAAGTCGACAGAGAACATGCTAAGCACCTCATGTAGAGTTTGTTGATCAGAAGCTGCTGAGCGCAGAGATAAGCAAGAAGCAAGTTGCAGGTCGCGTGGAGGGCCACATACCATAGATGGTCGCACGAGCTGAACAAGCAGCAAGTTCTATACCGAACACAGAGCAGCGCCGACGGGCTTAGGCACTGGGAGCCGCTGTGCGGGCTTCGCTGAATTCGTCTTCGTCGCGCGCTGCGCAGTTGGCGGTGCACCTCGGCGTTGGCGACGCGCATATGCGCGCGATCCGCTGAGGAAGCCGACGGAAACAAAGACCAGGAGGGACTGGAGCGGCCGTCCGCTCAGCGTGCGATTACACGGTCTCCATCTTCGCCGGCGTCTGCGCCGCTTCCGTTGCGGATTGAATGTGCGGCTGGACGCCAAGTACTCATCTTCGTAATCCGACGGTCGACAAGCGTCCGGCGTTGACAGCAGCGACACATGGCTCCGAGTGCACATCGTGGGAGCACCAAGTTCTGGCGGGCACGCCATGGTCAGTAGGTACGGCGCGACATATGGCTACTCACCCGAGCGACCTCTCTGCGGCTCTTCTGAGCTGAAAAGCGCAATCGAAAGGTCAAGATGACGTCAGGGAAATTACAGGTGGGTATGCCCGGGAATGGTGTCATGGGACGTGCTAGGAGAGGCCGGAAAGTGAGCGTATGCTTGAAGTTGATGGCACCCACTCGGTCCCGATGTCGGCACGTCTTATTCGCCCGATCGTCATGACACATGCAACTAAGCACTTGCACAGGAACCAGGAAAGATCAGTTATTCCCAAAAGGTAGTGATACAACGCAAACCCATCATACAACGCGCAGCGCCTGCTGCGAGCCTCAAACCAAACGTGTTGTTGCACTCTCGGACCCGGGTGATTACGTGCTAGCAAGGATGTGTTGGAGGAACGGGTACCTGAGGGAGAAGGGGTAGATATGAGCACGCGTAAAGACTTCGAGAACCAAGGTACGTACTCGTGGTCACCCAAGAAGCCTCTCTCACGCGATATCGCGTTGGCATATTGTGATATCGACATGCCAGACGTGAGCGCGAGGTCTTGGTAATGACTGCGTGCAATGTCAAGGTGATACTGGTCGAGCGGTATTCTGCTCAGATGGGGACCATGTGAACCGGTCGTAAGCGAACGAGGCATGCGTGTTGACTTACAATTGCGCGAGAGCACGATTCACATCCAGCACAGTGCAGCCCCCCGGGTTCTCCACGATCATGAAAACCTCACCCTCTCCGTTTTCGAACTCCAGTCGCGGGACGGGAGGGAAGGTGGCGAATGCACAGGACGCATTGGGGTGACTACACAGCGGCCCGTATTGGGCATACCGGCACTCCGGGAAAGTCGGAAGATGTGTGAGCAGGATAGAAACGGCGTCCGGGATGGAGGCCGGCGGAGTCGGCGATGGAGATGGCGAAGGCGTAGGCAGGTAAGCTGAGACCGTGCGACGATGGTGAGAATTGCTCGACGGGGTTTGCGGATTCTGCGAGAAGTGCAGGTAGAAGTATAGCGGATGGAACTCCACCGGGTGGTGGGGATGTAGAGCCCGTGTTCGCGTGTAGCTCAGGCCCTCGTAACGGTCAGCTGTAGAGACGTCTGTGTCAGCCCTCTGATTCTGAACTGGAGAACACAGTATGTTATGAGACGGTAGTGTGTCAGAAGGGTGGCAATGAAGCGCCCTATAACTGAAGGTGCTTGGCATGCGAGCACCGCGTCCCGCCCACCATCCCTCGAGCCCCAGCTGCGCGATCCAAATCCAATCTTAGCCACCCCACGAGCCCTTGCAAGCTCCGGGGTCACTGACACCCACAAGTGACGGTGAGCTCCGTCAGGTGACTCCGAAATTGCCCGATCGAATCGTGGCCCCGCGAATTCCGAAAGTCAGGGCACCGTCCAGGGTATCACAAGGGGAGTAGGAGCCATCGAGGCCTCCGTGTGTAGGCCGAACAGGGACTTTGTGGGGCACGGGCAGGTTGTGGAACGTTATGTATCCAAGAACAGCGTTGCACTGTATAACCTCGCGGCACGAGACATTAGCGCCCATGAAAGCCAAGCGATGTTCCATGAGGTTGGCACGATTCTCTGAAGGCGGGAAGGGTCTCAATGTGAGAGACCGACCTGCACATCCCGCACATACCACTGAGGGCGATACGGGAAGAAGTGAATAGGTGGCATCAACCACTCTGCGAGATGCTCTGGGGACCCGCGCTCCGCCGATGTGCCCGACCACTTATAACCACTGTATGAACATTTGCGACCAGAATTGACGCGGAGTAGGTTCCCCGACTTCGTACGCTAGACTCACGAATCCCGCTCGACTAACCACTATGCGGCAGCACGTCGGATTTTCCCAACAAGACGAAGAACGATGCACAAATATTCCGGCGGGTAGAAGGACTCACCAAAGCACGCATTTGCCCTGACGCAACTGCCAATCTCGCACTTCCCGGCGTGTCTCACGAGAATATAGGCGAGTCTTCTCCAGCTCCAGTCACGAACAGCTCCCGCGCCGTTAGAGCGATGCAACGGCCGTCCGAATCCTGCGATAAAGCAAGCCGCTCGCCAGATCTCATCATCCTGCGTGTAGACGGTGCGCAACCGCTTGGACGTCTGAGCCAGCGCGACATGCGTCGGAAGGTCGCCCAAGACATGGTCCCAGAGGGTGATGAATAGCGCGTCGCTGACGGAGGATGAGAGGATCATGGTAGAGCCCAGGAGTTGCGCGACAAACACGAGGTTGAAAACACAGTGATATCGGAGGCAGATGAGAAGAGCGGAGTCCGAGATGGCCACTCGGATGTCACTGTGGTGTTGGGTAACGATTCCGCAAACTGGCCGTGCTCCAGCGCAGAAGCAAAAAAGCTCACCCAGCCATCGTCCAATCGTCGCCGCAAGCAGCATGCAGGGAACAGCTGTCGGATTTTGTCGCCCGTTTATATGCGAAACAGGTGAGGACCAAGTCCCAGTAATCAGGATGCCTGCAAGTTTCCGCGGCAGGAGTTCCGCGCTCTCCGTGGTTTTCCCTCGAAAGTCGTGTGATCAACGTCGACAAACCAGCGTTGACGAAGAGCAGTCGTTGCCGACGAAGATGACCAGCTGGACACCATGGCGGTGCGATTGCAAGATGAACTTGGGACCATCTGCATTCCAAGTTTCCGCCGAGTCGAGACCGTATGGCAGTGCGATCGAGGTAGAGTGCAAACTCCGACAAGGGGAAAGGTGTCGGGGTAAAGTCGGAGTTTAACAACAAGCGGTTGCGAGGTTAGCTCCGCGTGAAACTGAACCCCGCTTGGTGGTCTCGCGTAGTCGCGACCCCGTCCTTGCTACCATCCGCGGCCTCGGAACATTGCATATTCACCCCCCACCATCGCCGGGAATGCTCGTTCGCGATCGCCATGAAACCGCACTCCAACATGTCTGCCTCGACGTCGACGAGCTCAGGCGGGTCCTCCACGCCCAATCCCCCTAGTCACGGCCACGGTATCCGCACCCAGCTCGGGCACCTCATTCCACGACACGCGCTGTTCCAAGTCCATCTCCATATCGACCAGCTATCTAACGTCCCGCTCATTAAAGGCGAGTTCGGCATCCGGTGGAAGTTCAAGAACGTGCAGTCGGGCTCGGGCCTGCTGTCCAAGATGAAGGGCCACAGGAGTTGGTCGGGCCAGAGCAGAGGGAGGGCGGCCGGAGGGGAGGAGGCTAGTGGAGCGGACGAGGGCGAGATGGACGAGGAGGACGAGGTCGAGGGCGACAGCGTGCACGACACGACCGAGGACGACCACTACGCCGCCGATTCACCGAGGAGCCCACGCGACGCCGACGCCCAGCGCGCATTCGAGTCCGTGCATCCCCCCGGTATGCTCACCTTCTCTGTTAGCGGCTCCCTGGTCTCATGCGCTGCCTCAGATGCACCTACGCCTATCGCCAACGGCCATTCAAACTCTTCATCGTCGGCGCAATCGCGCTCGGAGGCGCGCGGCATGACCCCATGGGTGTCATTGCAGAACTACAACGTCAAGTTCGATCATTATGTGAACGTCGTCGTGCAAATGGACGTCCATCGCGAGACCGGAGACCTCCTGCCCAGCGAGCTGAAGCTCGTCGTCATGCAGGTGAGTACGCGTCCTTTTCTGTGGGCAGAGGGGATGTTATCGCCACCCTCCCGCCCATGTGGTGCGATAACATCGTAGCACGGCGAGAGACGGCTACATTTCTGGCCTGCGGTGACCTCCCCGGCGCAGTGAGAGATATGCGCGCTACTCGTGATTTCAAACAGTCCCGGCGACATATCGTGTACGCCGGCCTACTGTTCCCGTACGCATGCTGACTGGCTCCACAGCGAGTGGTCTCTGGCGACCCGGACGCGCCTCAGCATCCACGTCTTGGAGCAGTGTACCTGAACCTCGCCGAGTACGCGGACGCGGGCAAGGTTACGCGCCGGTATCTCCTCCGGCAGAGCAAGACGAACGCGACTCTTAAGGTGCGTAGTTCCTACTCCCGCCTAGCGCGTGTACTGACGCGTCGTCGCAGCTCACGATCGAGCTCGAGCACATAGGTGGCGAGAAGCACTACAAGTCACCGCCACTGCGCAAGGGCGAGATTCTCGCGTCGGTGTCCGGGATCCTTTCCAATAACGGACTGTTCAACACCCGGTTCGCGCGCGAGCTGGACCTGTACGTCGGCGCGGACAAGCCTGAGGAGGAAAGCGCCTTCCCGTACGCGGATAGGCAGGGGCATGTACAGGCAGACCGGCTGGCAGAGTCGTACGGTTTGCGCACGACGGAGCACCTCATCGAGGCGCTCTTCAATCCCGTACCCAGCGATTCGTCTGAGCCAACGCCGTTCACGTACTATGCGCCGCCTCACCCGGACCGTAAAGAGTCGCCCACTCAAGATGACGACGACAATGACCCTTCGAATGGGAGGCGGTCGGTCGACAGCAGCGTCGGCAGTGCGAGCTATGTGGCCAGCACGAGCGAGCACTCCAGCTTCGATCCCGGGATGGCCGCCGACGCTGCAAGCATGTCCTCACATCGACATTGGTGGCAGAAGATACGAAGTCGCCCGAGCACCCCTGCACGCACAACCTTCCGACCGTCCACGCCCGCTCCTCCTCTACCCGTCCCTGTCCGCCAAAGCTGACAGCAACCCCATTGTCGATTCGCGCTTGCTCCGTCTCCGACGTCGAGCATCCCGTGTACATGTGTTCATAGCACGGACTTTTTACCTCCGCCACCCCTCCTTCTGCACTCACTGACCCTCCTGTTCATGACTGTAACGACTTTCCGGTTTGCTTTGGTTTATCTCTGGTCCCCTTTCGGTTTCGCTCTCGGTCGCACCCGTCATCCCTCATTCCCACCCTCCATGTTCCACCAATAATGTCGCCCACCCGATGCACTGCGACGTAAGTAGACGTGCACGATACAGATACAGGTACAGATACAGACACAGGTACAATACGGTTAACTTATGTGCTTATTAAGGACGACGCTACGTAGTAATCTCTCTCCCCGCCCCCGTGCCATAATCCCTGCGTATACTTTCACATCGTGCTATTCCCTGGGTAATGGATTGTTTTGCTAGGTCAATGACGATACTTCAGACTTTGTGGAAGAGGGTCTGGTTGGTAGTCCGCGGCGACGTTCATCGCCGTATATCTGGAGTACGCGCAAATTCGTTGTTCTCGGTCGTCCAACCACGGCGCATGGCTCGTCGCACGGACGGGAGGCTGATATGGGTGACGTACCCGGCAAAGGACTTCTGCCACCATCACCCACATATATGACACAGAGCTTGACGTCGACAGAAGATGTCCGTGGATAGGTCGAGACCACCGGGGATGGCAAGGACGTTCAGATGCCCCGTCGCTCCGGCGAAGCGAGTGGGTTTGTCACGGGCGTAGGTACATACATGGAGGGAGGACATGCGACACGGGAGGTTTGCGCATCCCTTGCTAGACCTAAGTGACCCTCAAACGCAGTCGGACTGAGGACTGTAGACCTTGCGCTTGACCTCGGCTCGGCTCGCAAAAGAGGGGCGGCATGAAGGACTTGCGTATTAGTGCATCCCGCGTCTCGGCGGGCAAACACTAGTATAGATACGAGCAAAGAGGGCGGGTGGGACCGGGAAGGCCGAGCTGGAATGCGCGCACACTGCGCTCAGCTGTGACGCATCGGAGCGAGGCCGTGGTATGGACGCACCCGAGAAGTAGCAGCATCATGAATCGACCTTGGCGACCTCCTCCGCTGCTGCTGCTTGCTGCTTTTCCCGCACCATCACCCGCAGACGCATACCCTCCCAACCCAGCAGCTCCGGCTTCATCTTCAGCAGATAGTTGTCGACGCCGCCGTGCTACACCACCGCTCGCATGAGCACGCTCAACCTCCGCTCATCCCAAACGAAACTCGCACCTTCTTGATCGTCTTGAGAGCCCGTGTGGTGAGCTTTATCCGGAGGTTCTGCCCGAGCGTGTCGGAGAAGAGACGTTTGTTGTGGACGTTCGGGAGCCATGTCCGACGGGTTTTGTGCTTCGAGTTGGGCACGCTGTTCCCGTACTGCTTCATCTTGCCCTGGAACAGGCCCAGCTGCGAACGCTTGAATGGCGCGCTGACCACCGCCCAGAGAGGTATTGAGGGAAACATGGTGGTGGCAGACGAGGGAGGACGCGGTGAGTGCCGACTCGCTCCGGATGGCTAATTTAGTGGTCAGTAAGTGGGCACTTATCCGTTTTCAAGTCCACTTATCGTCAAGTTACTGATCACCGTTATCAGATAAGATTAGATGACTCGACAGCAACCCGAATCCCGAGTCCCGAGCCTGCGAACGGGAAGCCGTGTCCTGCTGACCGCAGCCTACTTGCTCCTTGCGCATGCGCTCTCGAGTTCGCCTATCTCGCTGGCAGCTGTGATTCGGCCGAGGTTCTTGCTCGTCGAGCACAAGGTATATATCCTGCCCAGTTGTACCCTAGGACCCCCAACGCTCTCTCGTCCTGATCACCATGTTGTCGCGCTACGTCTCGCGCTCCGTCCACGGCAGGCAGTACGCCCCCGTCGTCCCGAGCCTTTACAGAGGGTTCGCAAGCAGCTCTGTCAGAATGCGTGAGTTCCATCACTGCCGTCTTGATAGTCTAGGAGCGCTCCCGCTGACGACACTTGTTTGCTGATGTGCATGCGCAATCCTATCATGCTTGGTGCACACGATGGCGTATGCGGGGAATCTGATGGACGGGAACAGAGAACAAGATTGTCGTCCAGAACCCGGTCGTCGAGCTTGATGGAGATGAGATGACCAGGATCATCTGGAAGAAGATCAGGGAGGAGGTGAGTCTCATCCAGTTCTCATCTTTTGATAATTGTCTATCTGGTGTCTGGATCCTGCATCCCTCATCGAGTACATTGCCGCTGGTCCTCGAGCACATGCGGCTTGCAGCCATATGTGACAGGAGCTACAGAGTCGAAGGGCCGGTAGTCCTTGAGGCGGGATGCATCTCCGTGGGTGGGTTGACGAAACCCTGACAGGTACATTAGGCGGCCCGCATACCTGTTCCTGCTACGAGAGATTCCTCGCGCTCGCGACAGCGGTTTGAGGGACATCCTCGAACGGGTCAATCGCAGTCTCCTCCCGAGTCAAGTTTAGGCTGGGTCAGGCTGGGTCCCGCACGACCGGCTATGCGAGGAAGGCGGCGGTGACTTGTCACATAAAATGGATCTACCGCAACGCCGAGTGCACACGCCCGACGGCGCGGCAGGTCCAGCGGTGGACCAAGGCAAACACCCGGTGATCCACAAGTCAGGATGTGGTTGGGTTCAGTGTTATTGTCAATTATGGCTTTAATGGTGGAAGACAGACGGTAGAGAACCCTCGGTAACCTTCACTCGCGTCGGGGCAGGGTCGTAGTAACCTGCCGCAGAGGACTTGAAGGTGTATCCGTGACATGAAGCGTCCGAGTTGCATTCTTGCTGTTCCAAAGAGCGCAAACGGTTGCGGCACTTAGTGTCATGGGCTTGAAATCGAGAGAGACAGTCCTTAGGACGGATGCATCTCCGTAGACACGGCGGGCGCGTGCGCGGTTCCTGCTACACAGGGCGCCTCGCGTATGCTTCGGTTTGGCTGAAGGCCGGCAGACTGACAGATTGTTCCCTATTGAGTATCCTCATGCACTCGATCGGTGATGCGGAGTAGCGCACGGTCTTGCTCCATCTGCGCATAGAAGACTGGGCGCAACCTCGATCTGCGTCCGAACCTGCGGACGGTCGCCCGCGCGACCATTTGCGTGGCAAAGACATAGCGTGACTCGTGGTGCCTCTCATCCAATCACTATCGCTTGACTTTGCTGCTGATGCTGACCAATGCCCAAACTATATCTAGCTCATCCTTCCGTACCTTCAACTCGACATTAAGTACTACGACCTGGGCCTGGAGCACCGTGACGCGGTACGTATGCCGCTACCATTCCAACGCTGTCAACACTCGGATCCTAACGAGACCACGCGACGCAGACGAACGACAAGGTGACCATCGAGGCGGCAGAGGCCATTCTCAAGCACAAGGTCGGCATCAAGTGCGCGACGATCACCCCCGACGAGGCCCGCGTGAAGGAGTTCAAGCTTAAGGAGATGTGGAAGAGCCCGAACGGGACCATCCGCAACATCCTTGGCGGGACCGTCTTCCGCGAGCCGATCATCCTCCAGCGCATCCCCCGTCCGGTGCCGGGATGGAAGAAACCCATCGTGATTGGCCGTCATGCCTTCGGTGACCAGGTGCGCCCTGCCTGTTCGGGCGCAAAGAGGTGTTGCTGACGCGTTTGTGAAAGTACCGTGCGTCGGACTTCCTGGCACCGGGACCGGGCAAGCTCGAGCTTGTCTACAGCCCCGCTGACGGCAGTGCCCCGACGAAGATCAATGTGTACGACTTCAAGGGAGCTGGTGTCGCGCTGGCGATGTACAACACCGACGATGTGAGTGCTTGATTCCCGAGCGCTCATCTTGCGAGCGGTCGCATCCGGTCAGTATGGATGCGACAGAGTGTCATCGGCTGTGCCTACATCCGTACTCCGCGGATCGGCGCAGGCTGAGGATCGGCCCCATACGAGGCACCGCTCGCCGGATTCGTATTTGCATCGTGCGTGTTGCTGACCCTGCCTCAGTCCATCCGCGGGTTCGCACACTCGTCCTTCAAGATGGCGCTCCAGAAGCGTCTTCCCCTCGTGAGTGTTCACAATTCCAATCGAGAAGACCCGTCTGAGTGCGCTCGCAGTTCATGTCGACGAAGAACACGATCCTGAAGAAGTACGACGGGCGGTTCAAGGACATATTCCAGGAGATCTACGAGGCGGAGTACAAGGCGGCGTTCGAGTCGGCGGGGATCTACTACGAGCACCGGCTGATCGACGACATGGTCGCGCAGGCGATCAAGTCGTCGGGCGGGTTCGTGTGGGCGTGCAAGAACTACGACGGGGACGTGCAGTCGGACATCCTTGCGCAGGGCTTCGGGTCGCTGGGGATGATGACCTCGGAGCTGATCACGCCCGACGGGGACGTGATCGAGAGCGAGGCGGCGCACGGGACGGTGACGCGGCACTACCGCGAGTGGCAGAAGGGCCGGGAGACGTCGACGAACCCGGTCGCGTCGATCTTTGCGTGGACGCGCGGGCTGCTGCACCGGGCGAAGCTGGACGGGAACGAGCAGCTGAAGGCGTTCTGCCAGGAGCTGGAGGCGGCGTGCGTGGAGGTGATTGACAAGGATGGGATCATGACGAAGGATCTGGCGCTGGCGATCCATGGGCAGGAGATGACGCGCGACCACTGGGTCGTCACGGACGTCTACATGGACAAAGTGAACGTGAGTGCTTGGGTATCTTTCGGACGACGCGGTTTGCTGACGTGCTGGTTTGTGCGTGCAGGAGAAGCTCAAGCAGAAGCTGTCCTCGAAGGCGAAGCTGTAGACGGCGGCAGCAGGGGCGGATCTCAGGTGTTGTCTTGCTTAGTGGACATGTAGCGAGGCATGCATGTGTGTAACATTATCTGTGTTGTGCTAAGGGACGAGAAGGCGGGTTCCTCCATAGCGAACATGCAGTCCGGTTGCTCGGTCTTGGACAGCAACTTGCTTTGATTCTTCTTCGGTGCTGTTCGTGACAGTCCTGCACGATGATTTATGATGTGTCGAAGTCCAGTTTGAACATGCTGCGGCCGCTGTACGTTGAGGACAAAGACGCGTCAGAATGGTGTTGTCATGGGTGGACGCGTCCTATCATGTGACCGCGTTGGGGGACTCTCGAAATACTCTCTCCCTCTGGCCCATACGCATTCTATAAAGCCTCAAATGCGTCGAGACCCCTTCCTTTCGTTCCCCTCCCACTCGCCCTCTATGTTCTCTCCATTTTTCTGCCCCTCGGTGTCGTGCAACTCGTTGTCCAGGCCTGACGTCATCCGCCGGAGCCGGATTTGGGCAGGCAGGGACCAGAATGGGCAGGCGGGTGTGGGGATCCGCGAAAGGGAGGGCCAGGTGCGCGTTCAACATTCACGCGCTGCTGCCCTGCGTGCTCGCTTTCCGTGCTTCGATGGCGCTGGAGACGGGGACGAGCTCTAGCTTGCGATGCATCGGACGCCCTCCTGTCTCTGACTGCCCATCTCTGCTCCTCCCTGACCTCCTGCCACCATGCCCTCTCCTCCGCCCGCAAGGACGACAAGGAGCGCACCGCCGCCTTGCAAGGACGCTGCGGGTGGCTCAGCGCATGTACGTAGCGCAGTCGACTCGAATATATCTGTTGTGCAAGGATCTACGCGTGATCTAGCCGGGCGTCGGGGAGCGGGCGACTCGTAGCCTCGCGGCCCCGACGGTTTCCTGCTGCAGCGAGAATGCTGAACTCAGGTGAGTTTCTGGGGCATATCTGGGGACATGGGGCATTTCTGGGAGCGGGTGGGTGCGACGGCGGTGTCTCCTGCACGCGCGGGCTCGTTGGGCAAAGTCCTTGTATATGCGCATTTCGAGGTCCGTCGTACGGTACATCGCAGCTACTACAAGTCTACAGAACTACGGGTGCAGAACCCGCGCAGAACGACCGCCGCAGGACGTCGATATCCGCGGTCGCAGTACGGGCGCTTATGGACCGCGCGACTCTGCTCTGTGCCACCACCATCCCTCCTCCGCCCGGCTTCCTTCCCTCTCTCCTCTCTTTCTCCCCGCTCTATTCCTGCCCAGAAACGTCCTTCAAGCCGCTCGACTCTGAGCTCAGCCGGACACTGCGACCACCGTGCGGAGAGCTCGCGCTCCCGACCCCAAGTCTACCAGCCGGCCTTCAGCACTCCGGACGCTTCCCGCACAACATGCGTCCGCAGTCTCTACGCTGAAGGTTGCACTGCCACGAAGGAGCGATCCAGAAGCAGGGCGATGCGGCGCGGAGGACAGTGGATGTAGCAGGGACAAGACGGCACGAGGTAAGTGCTCACATACCTTCTCCCAGTAGTATACGCGCACATTCTCTTGTCTGCACCCCGCCCGCACCCTCCGCACAGCAACTTCTTCCCCTCCTCCTCGCACCGGCCGTCCTCCCTCAACCCGACCATGTCGCGCCGCGTGACGTCACTGCCATCCGAAGGTCAGTCAATACACAAGGCAAGTCCGAAGACCGAAGACGTACCGTCGAGTGCTGACAGGAACCAGCCAGCCCCTGTTCACTGTTGTGCGACGCCACGCGCGACTGTCGTGGGCTGTCGTGCTTGCGCACGCCGTCTCTCCGCGTCCTGTATGCATGAAGATGTCGGAGGTCGCCTGGGAGCAAAACCCGGAAGGTCAGTAAGATACGAGGTAAGCAAATGACGTGCTACGTGCCTGCGAGTGCTCACGCGTCGCCCCATTAAAGCGGGGCTTCGGTAAGTGTTGCCTTTTGCTTCGGGTTCTCGTACAGCCGCGCGCCCGGAGTGGGACGCGGAGAACATGCCGACACAAGGACTCGGCGCACAGCCGGTCTGCCGCGAACATGCTGCAGATATGTCGCATGCTCCACACTGCGCGGCCAGGAGCTCTCGGCGGGGATACGGACGCTCGTGCTGCAGACCGCCGTCGCCGGTAGACTCGTCACGGAGGCCTTACGGCCTTAAACCAGTGCGCTGCGAGCAGCGACACTCGACACTTCAAGGCGGTCGTTCTGCGTCGTCTGCGACGAGGATCGCCTCGGTGCCCACGTATGTGCCGGCCGTGTCCGTCCCACTGCTGACGCGTGCCGACAGTCCTGCGAACGGCCACGGAGGTGCCGCTTGCTCAGCTCCCCGCACTGCCTCATGCTGAGGAAGAGCGCTCAGGCGACGTACTGCGAGCAGCGCATGGGAAATATCGCAGCTTGATGCGTTTCACGTTGGGGGCGCAAGTGGATCCCTCGGATGAACGTCACCCCAGGCTGATTGCGGAAACCGTGAGTACTCGTACGTCGTCACGAGGTATGCCAAGAACGCGAGAGCTCACCGGACGTCTGCATTCCCCAGGCTTCACGCACACACTGGCCGACCGGGTCTCGGGCTCTCGTCGGGCATGTGGAGATCCGCGTGCGCTCTGAAGAAGAGTATCAATGCAAGCTCAAGACGCATCTGGGAGGACCGACTGACCGTTTCAGGTTCGCGGCAGAGTTTGATGTCGTGCTGCCAGGTGCCGACTCGACACTCGTCGTCATGGCCGTGGGCGACAGAGCTCACGGAAGTACACCACGAGGACGACGAGGACACGTCCATGGCGAAGCCATCTCCTGTACGACGCGAAGGCGAGGCCTCCTCGGGACAGCTGAACATGAAGAGCAGCGTCGGTATCGCTGCACAGTGAAGGTAAGCATGATCGAGCTCACCGACTGCGCCATGAATCGCTGAGAAGTCCGCCGTTTGCAGATGCAAACGGCCGACAAGCCGCAGGACAGCGCAGACTGGCTGAAGACCACTGCGCGAGCGATCAGTTGCGCGGACGAGTCTAGCTCTGGTGGAACGCACCATTTCAAGAGAATGGCCGCTGCGAACCGATGTTGTCGTGCTCGTCGGGAGGGGAGTACAACCGCATCTTCAGCGGCGAGATCGAGGAGAAGAACACTGAGTGCTTGAGTGCGGAGTCGCAGGTATGCTGTAGTCGCGTACGGGGTGGAATAGACGAGCTTTGACCAGCAGGGCGCAGGATTGGTGTCGCGGCAAATAGGTGAGTCGGCGGACAGAGTCGATGGTCGACGTGGCGTGGCAAGGGATTGCGGCACCGAGCGGCCATGCGAAGCGGGTCGGAAAACCACATTACGTACCGGGGTAATCCTAGCCACAGGTCTGGACCGTGGTGATATATTGTTTGGGCGCGGCGGAGCACCTACATAGCACATCGCCTAACTCGCGTAGCGGAGCGTAGGTGAGAACAGTCCGAAGGTCGGCTGCGACCCTGCGTTCCAAGAATGCATGCTGCGTTGCGCACTCAGCCTGTGAAGCCAGACAGCCCAGCATAGTGACCGGCTCAGCATAGCGCCGTACGGCCTATGCCCGCCCCTGAGGAAGATAGGTGTCGCAATCCGAGAGGAAGTCGGTCGAGAAATGAAACAACCACACTGTGAGTTCCTCAGAAAGGTCAGTGTCTTATGCAAGACTTGAGCGAACTGACTGAACACTCGCTATCGTACAGCACGACTTCTGTCAAGAGTATTCAAGGTACACAAGCTCGGTGCTGCTATCCTGTACTTACTGCTAGTGTAGGTCTTACTCGCGCTTTTGCCTAGCGTGAATTCCGCAGATGGTAGACTGCAAGCGGTAGAGAGGCTCTGTAAGCTTGCTAGATTGTTGTGTAACTATCCTGTAAGACATGAATGAAATTGAACTTGGGTTGACGCAGAAGAACGGGGGCAGTCGGCTGTCCAAAACTGGCACTACCATCCAGCGCTTGTGCGCTTTGAAACTTCTTTTGCGCTTTTCACCAGCTACCCGCTCGTCCCTCCAAGGAGCACTCGACAGACCATCTCGAACGCTGTTGCCAAGCTCTAACAGCCCTAAAAGTCTCGTAAGGCTATATGAAGACCTAAATATTCACGGATGTGTGCTGAAGTGACACCCGTACTTTCCAGGTTATCCCGGCACTATTCCTTCTCAAAGCACCATGTACGACCGTCCACAAGCTCTCGGTCGTGAGAGGCCGACATGCGACATAGCCGAGTAGCAAACGCGCACCTGTATGTTCCTGCGTTTGCGCAAAAACATCCGAATTCGCGGACACGCTAGACTACGTCAGGACCTTGTCCTCCTGCCCCCGAGCGACGAAACTACGACGGCAGCGGACTTCAATCAGCTCTCCAACATACCCGAGCGCCCAATAAACTACGCGAGTACCGCCCCGCGAGATACGCGGCTCCAGACACCAGCCAGAAGACACGGCCCTTCGTCTCAGCTTCCTGGGCATACCCACAGCCCTCTGTGCCGTCCTTCCGGTACTCCGTGTCGCTATTTGGTTGGTGCGCACAGCCAAGTCCAAATTTCTAGTGACGTACTGACTCAGTTTCTGGCTGAACAGCTCCGCGTACTCCGTTCTTCGACAAATGGGGATCTCGCGATGTATTCGCGCACGGACCGACCCCTCTGCGTACAAATACCCAGCCTGATCGGCGAACGACTCCAGCACTCGACGTGCACCCTCTCCCTCCCTTCGCCCCCTTCTCTCTTCTCTCTCTCATCTCTCTGTGTTCGTCCTCCTGCTCGTCGCCCAGTCCCTCGCGAGCCTGTCCGTGCATGCTCTCCGCCCCAGCGACCCCACGAACCTCCCATGATGTCAGTCTTGCTCTGCTCGCTCCCTCCCTCTGTGCCTGGGCGTGCTTATGCTCCACGTTTCAGGCTGATGGCCGGACGTGCTTATCCATCGGGATCTTGCAGGCCGGTAAGTCAAGCTATGTGTCCTCTTGTCGTCCCAAGTCGCTGATCTGTTTGTCGCTACTGCCTCATCCCAGATCCGAGAAGTCGGCCAGTATCTCGTGGCCGTCGCCAGCCACAGTTGAACGCAGCTTGTCAAGGGGTTCGCACCTCGTACTCGGACACGATCCAGTGAGCATCGCCTTTTCCATCTCGGCCCTGCCTATCGTAGTCGAGCTAACTGTCGACTAGCTGGATCTCAGTCCGGCTACAATTATCCGAGCACGAAGGTGAGCCGTATCGCTCTACTGCTTACTATGAGCTGCACGCATTGCTGACGGTTATTATTATTCACAGAAGTCTTCTTTGCTATGCCGCGGCTATGTCAAGGTGAGCTCGTCAGCTTATGCTATGCTCACTACGGCTCATGACGGCCGCTTGCAAGTCAGATCACTCGCATTCCTGAAACATTGAAGATCTGCGCCGGTATCATCCTCAGAAGAGGATGTACCGGTGAGAGCTTAGACAAGGTACCCGTAGGTAACTTGTCGTCCTCCGTCTTTCTCAGGGCTGACTTCCGATATTCAGGTACCACATGCTCCCAGACATGTCGGCTGGCCGGACGGACTCGCACGTCTGCTGCTGGGTGCGTCGTCATAGTCCCGGCTGAGCACAAGGCTTTGACTCACTGTGCGCACTCTCCAAGCAGCCACCCCTCGAACCCTGAACGAGAGATCCAACAAGATTCTCGGAGAAGCAGATACCGGCCATCACATGCCTTCCCTCGCTGCACACGCAATCTAGGTATGTCAAGATGTTCGCGCTGCTTCGAGACAGTTCACTCATGTCGTAGCACAGGCGAGCGAACCCGGGCCCAACCTGAAGACACTGGAATTCTGCATATCGCTCAGCTGTACCTCATGCCAGGGAAGTATTGTGAAGCACGCTTGAAGTGCTGCCGTAGTGCCATTATCCTCCGTCCCAAGGATACTCAGGAACAGGAGCGTGCCGCCGGTAAGCCAGGAAACTCCCGTGTGCTGCTGAATTGCCACTCAGCGCTCGCACAGATCTGTATCTCGCTTAGCAGGTGGACGTGGCATGCGCCGTGCATGCTGTACACATGTCCTCACGTTGCATCCTCTCGTTCCCTACCGATTGACCTCTCTTGGTATGTCCTCAACACTCTCGAGGCTTTCACCTGTCGAACTGAGTCAAGCGTGCACAGTCCTGTGCCATGTGATGCAGATCTCAAGTTCTCGGCCATCTCGTTGTGCTTGCAATGCCGCACGCCATCGCTGGCTCTCAGGTGACTCGAATGTCATCGTTCGGCGCCGGGAAGCTGCGAGGTGAGCTACGCCCGGATGCGCCGCCTAACCTGACTAACTTGTTGCAGCCAGGTTCTCATGTCGCATGGAAAATCGGCTGTGTGTATTAGGTAGGTACTCGCACTAGCCTCTCCGCATTATGTCGGGACTGATCCACCAGTGCTACTTCTAGCTCTACCCGACCCTCGAGATCAGACTCGAGTACCTGTAGCCAAGGTGCGTCGTCAGTCTTCTGAGCGATGCTCTTGCTCCCGACTGATGGGATCTTCTCCCTGCAGATCTCAGCCAACCGGGTTGCCTTGTACTTTAGCCGGCGTCCAGTCAGCGGACGAATTTGAGGCCTGGAGAGCACCAGCATAGCTGTGGCGCAGCCGCTCTTTGCCGCTGCTGTAGCACGATAAGAAACACGTACGTCACTGCAGCTACATATTTCCGTCGATCTACATGCTGACAGCTATAACAGGGACGCTTTCGCATGTCTGTCCGAGCTCCATCTCTCGTACCTGACAGTCCTTGCAAGGTCCAGGATGCTCGCGGGAGTGATAGATCATTGCAGGTATGTCGAGTACAGTCTGTCCGTACCAGTACTACCAGAAGCGACTCATCCCGCTCCGCGGCTTGCCAGGTATCGGGTCTACTCCTGATAGCAACACCGTCGGCTCCGAGTCCCTCAGCTCTTGATCAGACGGTCGTAGATGCGCACCTGTTTATCTAGGACAGGTAGGACGAAGTAGCAGGGTTACTGGTCAATTTCAGCAGGTACGCTTCGCGTATCTCTGTACGTATTCTAGACTGACGGCTGCGTAGTACTCCAGGGACACGGAAACGGAGTACATTCATCGATCACGTAGCAACATACAAGCGACACACCTCGCGTGAGGCGACTGCGGCATACAACGGCAGTACCTTTGTCTCAACATCAGGGACTACAGTCCAGGCCTGGAGCACCGTGACGCGGTACGTATGCCGCTACCATTCCAACGCTGTCAACACTCGGATCCTAACGAGACCACGCGACGCAGACGAACGACAAGGTGACCATCGAGGCGGCAGAGGCCATTCTCAAGCACAAGGTCGGCATCAAGTGCGCGACGATCACCCCCGACGAGGCCCGCGTGAAGGAGTTCAAGCTCAAGGAGATGTGGAAGAGCCCGAACGGGACCATCCGCAACATCCTTGGCGGGACCGTCTTCCGCGAGCCGATCATCCTCCAGCGCATCCCCCGTCCGGTGCCGGGATGGAAGAACCCGATCGTGATTGGCCGTCATGCCTTCGGTGACCAGGTGCGCCCTGCCTGTTCGGGCGCAAAGAGGTGTTGCTGACGCGTTTGTGAAAGTACCGTGCGTCGGACTTCCTGGCACCGGGACCGGGCAAGCTCGAGCTTGTCTACAGCCCCGCTGACGGCAGTGCCCCGACGAAGATCAATGTGTACGACTTCAAGGGAGCTGGCGTCGCGCTGGCAATGTACAACACCGACGATGTGAGTGCTTGATTCCCGAGCGCTCATCTTGCGAGCGGTCGCATCCGGTCAGTATGGATGCGACAGAGTGTTATCGGCCGTGCCTACATCCGTACTCTGCGGATCGGCGCAGGCTGAGGATCGGCCCCATACGAGGCACCGCTCGCCGGATTCGTATTTGCATCGTGCGCGTTGCTGACCCTGCCACAGTCCATCCGCGGGTTCGCACACTCGTCCTTCAAGATGGCGCTCCAGAAGCGTCTTCCCCTCGTGAGTGTTCACAATTCCAATCGAGAAGACCCGTCTGAGTGCGCTCGCAGTTCATGTCGACAAAGAACACGATCCTGAAGAAGTACGACGGGCGGTTCAAGGACATCTTCCAGGAGATCTACGAGGCGGAGTACAGGGCGGCGTTCGAGTCGGCGGGGATCTACTACGAGCACCGGCTGATCGACGACATGGTCGCGCAGGCGATCAAGTCGTCGGGCGGGTTCGTGTGGGCGTGCAAGAACTACGACGGGGACGTGCAGTCGGACATCCTCGCGCAGGGCTTCGGGTCGCTGGGGATGATGACCTCGGAGCTGATCACGCCCGACGGGGACGTGATCGAGAGCGAGGCGGCGCACGGGACGGTGACGCGGCACTACCGCGAGTGGCAGAAGGGCCGGGAGACGTCGACGAACCCGGTCGCGTCGATCTTTGCGTGGACGCGCGGGCTGCTGCACCGGGCGAAGCTGGACGGGAACGAGCAGCTGAAGGCGTTCTGCCAGGAGCTGGAGGCGGCGTGCGTGGAGGTGATTGACAAGGATGGGATCATGACGAAGGATCTGGCGCTGGCGATCCATGGGAAGGAGATGACGCGCGACCACTGGGTCGTCACGGACGTCTACATGGACAAAGTGAACGTGAGTGCTTGGGTATCTTTCGGACGACGCGGTTTGCTGACGTGCTGGTTTGTGCGTGCAGGAGAAGCTCAAGCAGAAGCTGTCCTCGAAGGCGAAGCTGTAGACGGCGGCAGCAGGGGCGGATTTCAGGTGTTGTCTTGCTTAGTGGACATGTAGCGAGGCATGCATGTGTGTAACATTATCTGTGCTGTGCTGAGGGACGAGAAGGCGGGTACCTACATAGCGAACATGCAGTCCGGTTGCTCCGTCTTGGACAGCAACTTGCTTTGATTCTTCTTCGGTGCTGTTCGTGACAGTCCTGCACGATGATTAATGATGTGTCGAAGTCCAGTTTGAACATGCTGCGGCCGCTGTACCGGTAGACGTGAGGGAGTTCATGACATTGAGGACAAAGACGCGTCAGAATGGTGTCGTCATGGGTGGACGCATCCTATCATGTGACCGCGTCAGGGGACTCTCGAAATACTCTCTCCTCTGGCCCATACGCATCCTATAAGGACTCGAATGCGTCGGGACCCCTTCCTTTTGTTCCCTCCCACTCGCCCTCTACGTTCGCCCCATTTTTCTGCCCCCTCGGCGTAGGGTGAGCTTCGCCAGGGGTTCCTGAGACGATTTTCTACTCCGAGACGGTAAGTATAGCTTTCCTTCCGCGATGCCGCATATATCCCTCCGCATATACTGACTATATGCGCACTGTCTAGGTATGTATACATTGCCGATAAGAGTCTCCCAAGAATGGCGACATAGTTGCCTCGTTGTTCTCATCCCGGTCCCTCAATGCCCGAACACTCCTCCTCCGATGTCGGCGTTGGAGGTTCCCCGACGCTGGCACTTGCTCTTCGAAGTGTAGATCTCCGAGGTCGCCGAGCACGCCGATTGCACGCTGCATGAACAGGTGAGTTCATCGCTGGTGGGCCAGATGAAGAGCTCATCGCCGTTCCACAGAGCATTATACACAGGATCACTGGAGGAAACTCTATTAGAGTGGAGAACATTGAGGTCTGCCGCCGCCTCTTTCCACCGTCCTCGAGTTCCCTATCCGCAGCTTTTGCCCACTACAGTTCGGAAGCCCGGGTCTTGATGTGAGTTTTCCTTCTTCTCAGGCTCTGTGTGGCAGTCGTGCTCACTGTTTGGGTCGCATGCCGTAAAGCGTGCAGACGTGTGACCAGTGCGGACTTTCCTTGGCAAGTCATGGTGCTCTCGGGGCTGCATTGACCAGGCATGTCGACGTCGACGGCGAGTGGAAGGGCGAGCAGAGGCAGGCCGTCTGCGCGGTACTGACGGGCCGGATGTGCCGCTGTGGCTGGGCGGAGCCGGATTTGGGCAAGCGGGGACCCAGAATGGCAGGCGAGCGCGGGGATCCGCGAAAGGGAGGGATAGGGTATGTGGAGTGCGCGTTTAGAGAGGAGCGTGTCTGTCCAACTTGTCCCGAACTCTTTTGCCATGCATCGGACGCCCTGCTGTCTCCGAGTACCCATCTCTCCTCCCTGACCTCCTGCCGAACCACGACCAGCCTCTGCTCTTGCCGCTGTCTCGAGCCCCTCTCCGCCCTCTGACTCTCACCCGCCACCATGCCCCTCTCCGCCCGCAAGGACGACAAGGAGCGCACGGTCAAGTCCCAGGAGCAGGAGCTCAAGCGCGCAAGGGGTGCCATATCTTGCGCAGAATGCCGCCGCCTCAAGCTCAAATGCGACAAGACGGTCCCCTGTTCGTCCTGCAAACGGCGAGGATGCGCCTCCATCTGCCCCAACGGCAGTCTGACCACGGGTCAGGGGACGAGGTGTGTAGTCCCGTTCCTCTCTTCCCTCAGCCACACGTGTGGACCATCCCCGCGTCTCCAGGTTCATTCTCGCGGACACGGACCGCTTGCATCGCAAGATTGCAGAGATGAGCGATCGAATCCGTCAGCTCGAAGACGGCCTCGCCATCCTGCAGTCGAGCGTGACGCGCGAACTACACCCCCTCCTTGCCCCCAACCTCCTCAAGATCAAGTCCGGCCTCGAGCTTCACGTTGCTGCTGAGGGAACCTCGCTGGAGCCTGTCAAGGAGCCAGAGGATGAGCCCGAGGAGGAACCCCCTTACATTGACGCGTTCGGAACGCTCGCAGTCCGTGACGACGGTGCTGCGACATTCTATGGCCGCTCAGCTGGGTCTGAGGTACGTCCCGACCACCCTCTTGACCGTCTGTCGAGTGCTGAGGGATTCGCTCAGAGCCTTCTGTTGGTAAGCATGCAACTTCGTTTCTTTGACATAGCTTGTCGCGGTCAGACACACGTTCAGCGACATGTCGGCATCAGTCCAGGGACATATGCTTCGTGACACAAGCGTGTGATTGAATCCGCGGCGAGTTGACGTGAATCTTGATCGGGGCCCGAGGCCGTCTGGCCGCCCGCCTTTGTGGCGTTTTGTGGCGTGCGCTGTGCTACCGTCTTCGACGCCGGTTAGATGGTCGAGGTCGTGTGCTGACGCTCACTTGCATTGCAGGATGAGAAGCCTTCTCTCTCAGTGTCGACGTTGTCACGCGGGCACCTCGACTTACACCCTGAACTCAACCGTCTCGCGTCCGCATTCCCTCACGGACCATCTGACCTTCCGATCTTCGACCTCCAAGACATAATCACCACCTATCTTCCACCATGGCACCGCGCACGAGAATTACGCGAGCTGTATCTCGAACAGGCTCCATGGTTCTTCGGCGCAGTCACGCGGCGACAGCTCTGCGAAGAGATTTTCCCGCTCTTCTACCAGGAGGCACAAGATGAAGTGGGCGCAGCGGCAGCAAGAGGCTTTGTCGGCTCTGCTGATGCCTTCAACCTTCCGAACGGCACGAAGCAGCAGGCGTCATCGCACGAGCTTGGGCTCATGCTTGTTGTGTTTTGCTTCGGCGCCTTGACCGACGCGACGCTCCCGGCAGCCCCTCATAATCCCGAAGCGGAGAGGTACTACCAACTCACGAGGGCTGCACTCAGTCTCGAGCCGGTCATGGATCGGCCCCCGAGTGTTGCGACTGTGCAGGTGCTCAGTTTGATGGCTATCTACCAGGTGTGTTGCGATCATGGGCGTTGTGAAGAACAGTACTGACCACAGATCGTAGGGCATGGTTGCTGACGAACACAGTATTGAGAGTACGTGGGCGCTGATGGGTCTCAGCTCGAAGCTTGCGCAGAGCGTAAGTGTCTGATTGCACGTAGGCTACCGACCACGACTGACTTGTGACGTTTGATCCCCTCAAAGACCGGTCTCCGTAAGTCTGCGGATGAAATTTAACCATATGTAGCAACTCATCGTTATCTTAGACCGTGACTGTTCTCGCTTCAAGCTCTCGACGGCGGAGACCCAGAAGAGGCGTGCTCTGTTCTGGGAGCTGTTCATCACAGATTGCTGGCAGGTGCGCACATCACCAGCTTTCACTCCGCCCAAGCTCATCATTATCCACTAGGCACTCGCCACAGGTCGCTTGCCTACATTTGAACTCGGATTTGTTGACACCGAGTTACCTGCGGATCCTGATGAAACGCTTGCTGATGACGGCACGCCGCAGCCCAGTTGTAAGTCGCTTTGCGTGGCAGGTCATGTGTGTTGCTAACCCACACGATGTCAGTCCCGGCTTGGAAAGCGCGCTGGGGCAGAGAATGTGTTTCTCCAGTCGTCATGGGTACATTGACGGCGCAGGCCCCAAAGTACTCTGCCATCCTCGAGCTTGACCGTCGAATCCGTGATGTGTCGCTGCCGAAGTATTCACAAGGCCCTCCGCCTCAGAACGCTGGACTATCGCAGACGATGTCATACTACATGCCTATCAACTACCTTCACTTCAGTACGTTCATCGCTTTGTTTCTGCTCGGTGCACTTCTCATTCACTTAAACGTTCACAGCGTTGCTTTATGTACATCGTTGTTTCTTTGCACACGCGCTTACGGACCATCCAAGTGACCCGATGCGGAGTCAGTATGCGCCGTCGTTCCTCGCGGGCTATCGGAGCGCCTGCACGCTCCTCTCGACCCTCAGGGAACAGTTCACACTATTCCCTACCCAGATCGCGCGCTTCTGGGTACTGTGGACGCATGCATTCTCCGCATGTGTAAGTATCGTTGACTCCGATCTCAGTGTTGATTCCCCAGCTAAAACGCGCAACACCAGGTCATGATGGGTTCCGTGGTCACCCGAGGTGGTACGACCAAGACTGCTCAAGCGGCTCTAGGCGAGCTCCGTATCGCATGCGACCTGTTCGAACGAGCGGCGCAGCACGGTGGACGAGCCTTGAAGTTCATGGTACGTGTTCGCCATTCGCACTCCCTACTACGTTCAGCGGACTGACTGCGTGTTATAGCTTGTTCTGCGCAAGCTCCACGAGAAAGCTCAGACTGCATACTTCCAGGGCCTCCACCCCCTTCGGCCAGACATATTCAGCCCGCGCGGCGCGGAGACCGACCCAGATGAACTCTCGATCTTCAGTGGGCGCACGCCACGCACCGTTGTCACGAAGTCCAACCGGCCGCAGCGCATCTCCCCAAGCATGTCGTCTTCGAGTACTGTATCGCCTCCGGAGAACCACTCTAGCCCGAACGGGTCGCAGAACAGCTCGACTGGCTCGGACTACAACCAGCGGAATTCGCAGTCGCCAGCCGGGGAGGCGTTCCCGGGGCTCGATTCCTCATACCTTCCTGCGGTGCATCCGGGACTCATGTCCGAGCTCCGGTCGTTCGAAGGGCAGCTCGACGCGCAGATCCATCAGACAAACTCGTACTATGCGAACAGCGCTGGAGTCCCTGCAGCTGCGCATCAGCCCCATCCATATGCGGAACAGTACGCGGAGCAGCCTCAAGTGATGCAACACGATCCGCAGTGGTACCAGACGCAGGCACACGCGCACGCAGCTGGCGAGCACCCACAGCACCATGCTTCTGTCTCTCCTCCGAGCACGGCAGGTTCTCAGCACCAACAACAGTACCAGCCGTTGCAGTATGCTCCCTCCCAGTCGCTCACCCCGGAGCACCACCCCCCGCAACACCCGCAGTCCAATAGACACTCGTATCAGCAACCCAAGGCGCCGCAGCCTCTTCCGCCTCCGCTCCCGCCCACGGCGGTGCACCAGCAGCAGCAGCAACACCCGCACGATATTCCCATGTACGGCGGGGCATACTCGAAGGCCGCGAGCACGTCTCATTATCAGGACCACCACCCGTACGCGCAGGTCGGGGCTGACGCGTCGACTCAAGACCTGCACGAGTACGACACCTACGTCGCGTACGCGAACGCCCATGCCAGTCATCCAGGACACGCTCAGTCTAATGACGGGCAGTCGATGCCTGACCAGCGGTCTGAGCTGTGGACGGTGCCACCGGGTGCAGACGTCCATGCGGCGGACGGCGAGCAGATGTCGTACCAGACGCAAACGCCGCCGGAGCCAGACCATCTGGCGAACCATGCCCAGTATAGGCAGCAGCCCA
Organism: Cerioporus squamosus; assembly: GCA_022592435.1. Classification (NCBI taxonomy): domain Eukaryota; kingdom Fungi; phylum Basidiomycota; class Agaricomycetes; order Polyporales; family Polyporaceae; genus Cerioporus; species Cerioporus squamosus. Next base: position 50,486 of record JABYQS010000069.1, read on the forward strand.
GACACGCCCCGCTGCCGCTTCCTCAACATACCCAACATAGTCAAGGTCCTCAGCACCCTTCGCACGCCCAACATCCCCATCAACCTCATCATGCTCAGCATGCTCAGCACCTCCCGCAGCCCCTGCAGCCACAGCATACAGGCCAGAGCGTCCATCCCCCGCCGCAGCCCCTGCAGCCACAGTATACCGGCCAGGACATGCGCCCCCCGCCGCAGCCCCTGCAGCCACAACATACCGGCCAGAGTATGCACCGCCAACATCCGCCCCAGTCTCAGCATCCGTCCCAGTACGCGCCACAGGCTCAACCGCAGGCGTATGTGTACTCTCAGCCCCCTCAGAACCAGCACCAGCACCAGCAGCCGCAGATGATGCAGCCGGTGGCGGCGGCATATCAGCAGCAGCAGCCTCAGCCGGTCGCCACCATGAACGGGTACAGCCTGACGGAGACCTGGACGTCGTTCATTCAGCAGGAGCTGCCTCGCCGGTGAGCTGGAGTACCGCTGTCTCCCCTGCATGCACGCCCGTTTGGACGGTTTGGAATGTACAATGTCCCTCTCGTGCTCGGAATATCGCGTTTCGTTGTCTGGATGGTCTCGAACGTTAGAATGTTTGCTGCTATCGTCGTCGTCGCATCTGCTATGTTTTTGTTTGTTTCCCCTGTCGCCGTTATGTCTCTTGCAAGCTGTTCGCTGTTGGTACTGTGCATATGGTGGTGTCTATGTGAGATATAGGTCCCATGTACGTGCATATGTAGCTGTGGTCGTGTGTTAGACTATAGATCGTTGTGTCCCCTAATTGGTGCCGGAGAGTGCGTGTCAGCACTCAGCCGCAAATGGTCTCGGAGGCGCCCGAACTTTCCCATCCGAGTCCTCTCCGCCGTGGTGCATCGTGGTTAGTGGGCACCATCTGTACTCGTCATCTCTTCTACTCCCGCGTATCCTCGATGAAGTACCACTTGCAAAGTACTATAGCCAGGGCTAGCACGGCACCAGACAGCTGAGCCGTGGAGCCCGTCCTGATGGTGTCGCCACCACACTACCGTGACATAGCGCCACGGCCTCGCAAGGCTATAAGTACCTGGTCTCGACGTCTCGTACCCAGAGTACAGCGAGTGCGTATGTCTTTGTTTCCTCCCGAGAAGGAGTTTGGCAATAAGCACAGCCCGCTGCTACTGGCAACATCAACGCCGCGGTGATGCAAGACCATCGATCAAATTGATCAGCCAGTCAAAACTCACCTCGGCGTGAGGCGGAAGCAAACCGTGTACGCGCGCATGACTGCGGTATATAGCGGAACCACTGGCAACTGTCAGCCTCATCTTGCCAGCCACTTCTACTAACAGACAGCCGCAGTGCTGGGACCAACAAGACCGTGGCCAAAGGACGTTGACGCAGAAGTTTTGACTGGCCTCCTTATCTGTCGCGATGCTGCACTTCAAGATTCTCCACGTAGCCACCGCCACTGCGCTGCTTCTCTTTGGTGCGGCAGAGGTCGTCGCCAGGACTGCCGATGGACGTGCACACGCGAACATTCCCCGGCGCCCCAGCATTCCTGTCGTGCCTCCGCCGGAAGGTCCGGTCACCAGCAAGAACGGGACGGAGCTTCCGCCGTACAACACGACATACTACTTCGACCAGTTAATCGACCACTACAACCCGTCGCTCGGGACCTTCAAGCAACGATATTGGCACACGTACGAGTTCTATGAGCCAGGTGGGTGTCAGCCTCAGTACGATTCCGACGCGCTTCTGTCGAGGCCGGCATGACAGGCGGCCCTATTCTGTTGACGACACCCGGGGAGGCCAATGCTGCTCGTAAGTTCGCCTGACATTCTGCGCAGAAGGTTGGTACAAGCTCACGTCGCACGCCAGCGTACGCGGCATACCTCACAAACCGCACTATCCTTGGCCAGGTTGCGCAGGCTCAGAACGGCTCTGTCATCGTGCTCGAGCACCGATATTACGGCGAATCCAATCCATTCGACGATCTCTCGGATGCTAGCCTCAGATACCACACCATCGAGCAAGCGATCGACGATCTTGAATACTTCGCGAAGAACGTCAAGCTTCCACAGCCCGACGGCGACTCCGTCGCACCCGGCCAAGCTCCATGGATCCTTTTCGGAGGGAGCTACGCAGGCGCGCTCACGAGTTTCACAATGGTGGCGTGAGTCTTCCTGTCTGACGGCAACCGAGGTGCTACGCAACGACGAATCCTGATTCTAACGGCTTTTCTCAGCAAACCAGGTACCTTCTACGCTGCGTATGCGTCTTCCGCGGTGGTCGAGGGCATCACGTTCGTGTTTATCTCTCGCGCGTGTAGGGGCTCGGCATATTGACATAACCGTTGATATCCAGCGACTACTGGATGTACTTCAATCCAATCATGGACAACATGCCCAAGAACTGCTCCGCTGACGTCCAAGCCGCCATTGCGAAGATCGACTCGGTCTTCAGGTCGAATAAAACGGAGGAGATAGACGCAATCCTTACGCTCTTCAACATGACTGCGCTCAAGGACCATCTAGATGATGCTGCGGGTGCCCGTATGTAGTTATTCATGTTTGCGCGGGGCTTGGCTAATCAGTCGTCTTTCACAGTCCGCAACAACCTCTGGGACTGGCAGTCTCTCGACCCGAGCAGTGGCGGCGGTATCTTCTTCGACTTCTGTGATGCGCTCGAGGTCAAGGAGGGCGTGAGCGCTGGCGAAGAGGGCTGGGGAGCGGACCATGCTATTCAGGCTTGGGGTTCGTTCTGGACCAACGAGTACTACTCATATCGTAAGCGGTGTTGCTTTCTGTGCCTTGACCTACTTGCTGACAGGGTATCTATAGTGTGTGATGAGGAAGATGTCGTGTACGCCGCCATTTACGTTCTGCCGTCCTGGCACTCTGCTGACCCGCCGTGCTCTTGGTAGCTCTTGCTTGGGCACGTACGACCCCACCTCGGAGGTGTTCACGGACACCAGTGTCGACAACGCCGAGCGTTCCTGGACCTGGATCGTGTAAGTACCATTGTGTACTCACTGCACGCGTACTAAACCAGGCTTCACAGGTGCAACGAGATGGGCTTCTACCAGGAAGGTGCCCCGGAGCCCAACCCGACGCTCGTCACGCGCCTCGTCCGCCCCGAGTACGACGAGAGGCAGTGCACGTACTGGTTCCCGGAGGCGTTCGCCAACCAGACCAGTCCTGCGCCGGATGTCGATGCGACGAACAAGGAGTACCATGGGTGGTTCGTTAAAGCAGAGCGCCTCCTCTTCGCCAACGGCCGACGTGAGTTCTTTCCATATACTGCTCAACTACCATGTTCTGACTTGCGTGTGACTCGCTCCTTACAGGCGATCCCTGGAAAGACGCCACGCTCGCGGCGGACGGCACGAACTTCCAGAGCACGCCCGACCAGCCGCTGTTGCTCTCTGATGGCTATCACTGCTCGGACTTGGGTACTGTGAACGCCATCGACCCGACCATCCTGGAGGTGCAGCAGCAGGCGCTCAAGTCTATAGGTGGTTGGCTGATGGAGTACAAGCCCTCGATGGGGAAGTCCGCGTTTCAACCGTTCTAGGAGGCTCTAGTGATAGCCCCGCTACCCTCACGCACATCCTTTCGTTATATATACACAGTCGTTCGTTTGGTGATTTATCCGATCGTGGTGTGACTCCGTAATCTCGTGGCGCATGGCCTGAGAACGGCACGTCGTTGGCCGTCGTATTGCCTGGTAACTCGGCCAGCTTCACCTGCGTGTATGGCAACACCGAAGCCATAGGAAGAGCGAGATGCCTGCAGAAAGCAGCAAGATGGCGACTAGGGGCACGTTGACTGCGGATGTCTCGTGCTCAATCTGGCGGAAGCGTCAGAATGTAGGCGGGTAAGCATAACAAGGTCGGCAACACACCACTGAGGCAAACGGCGAGAGGATGGGTATCGTGAAGTGCATAGAGCCTCTGCCAGAAGGCGCCGGTGGTGGCACGTAACGGACTAGTAAATATACGACAACCGCTAGTAGGGATCCTAGGGCGACCAGTATGGTCCACTACAACGAGCGGAGAAGATCGTGAGTATCCAGGGCTAAGTGATGTCCGTACAGTGGGGACGTACAACGGTATATTTGATCCGTGCGAGTTCGCGTTCATATCTCGAGTTAAGCTCAGACAATTCGCGCTATACGTGCGTGAGTTGAAAATGAATAGTCATCACGATAGGCTGAAGTCGTACCGAACGGCTTTCCGTATGGGAGGCGGATACCGCTGCCAGTTCTTGCCTATGGACCTCTTGCGCATGCAGACGGGTTTCCGCGATGGTCGCCCGAAGGGCCCAGTAATGTTCGACTGTATTGATGGGGTGCAGAAAACTTTGTGCTGGGCGACGGAAGTAGTCATAGATCGTGGCGGAAGTCATCAAGGACTTAGATAGAGTCGTGGACTCGCGAGTGGACAGCGAGGTATTTGAGGTGGAAGCAAGGGATCGAGAGCGGGTTCCCAGCTCTTTGACCTTGCCAGAGGTCCTCCAATGTGTCGTTACAGCTGATCTCGGTGCTGAGCTACTCGCAGAGCCCGTGGAGATCGTGTTTTTGACTGAATTCATCTCCATTGCGAGTTCCATAGTTCTGCTCCCTGTGTGCAATGAGGCGATACCCATCTTGAGATGAACCGAACGCTGTCATTAACTCACTGTGTCTCGATTTGTGCAGCTTGTTGGGTTGCCGGCTTGGCGCTGAGGGTACCCCGCCAGCGAACAAGCTCTCAGTGGTCGCGAACGACATGTCGCGTGTATTGTACCTCGCAGAGTACCGTATCAGTATGTCCCATTTGCGTTTAAGACTGAGCCCAGCAATCTTCACCTTCGAAAGTTCAACTTATGGCAACTCGTGAATCGTGTTGATGCCGCGGCACAGTTGAAACCTCCTCGGTATCGACGCTGGCGGAGAGCAGTATCTTCAGATATCTCTCGCTGCTGAGTATACCATGTGGTGCAAGCTGGAGAATACTTAACAAGTAGGTGGCCGCGGTCGGATTCAACTTGAACTTCAGCTTCAGTTGCAGGAGCATGTGACGTGACGTAACGCTACCATATATGTTCGTGACCTCAAGAGTCACAGCGTTTCGTGCCTGCCAACTGTTCGAAGTTTGCTCTTGACCACATGGCTTCGCATGTTCCTCTACAAGCCTCTGACAAGTATCGTTCGATCGGACCCTTGCGGAACATGCAAAATGATGTGGTATTCGAAGACTTGCCTGTGGATGATAAGACAAGCCTGAGGTCGTGGCGATGAGCAGCGTCCTAATGTTCTAAGTTGGGGGCATCGAGTTCACGGATGGCATTTCTCGGTGCCCTGGTGTTTGACATATTCCTGATAGAAGCTCAACTAGGTGATCTCTCAGTACAGGATTCATCAGAGCTTCTTTGTTGCTCAATTGCTTCCGCTGTCCTAGGGTGATCACGAGGCTGTCAAGGACCGCAGGTGTGGTCTATGAACTGGACAGGATATAGGCAGCATCGCACCGCTATAGCAGTAAGTCGCTCACCTCACAACTGCATACACTTCGACACCCACTGACCGGGAACAGGGATGTCTCTGATGCGTAAGCTAGGGAGCCTTGTGGCAAGACGCCCGAGTCGCGGTCACCATGCCACCGAGAAGTTGGGACAGACGCAAGGAGCAGAAACAAGTGAAGCAACTCACGTAAGTAATATTTTACCTCATAGTTCCCCAGCTAAGTCCAGATCTCGTACCGTAGTATGCTAACACCAAACCTAAGGCCCGCCGCAAGATGCAGATCAAGACCGTCGACCATTACTGGAACGTTCACGATAATGCATGGAAACACAAGGACAACGACTCCAACGTTCCCGCCGAACTCACCGAGCCCATCGGAAGCGGCGTGGGCCCAGATGCTTGGAAGGAATACGGTTTCGTTGTTGTGCGCAAGCTTCCGTTGCATCGCGGCGACACCATCCGGTTCAGGATCGTGCTCAAAGCGACTCACTTGATCGGTATTTGTCGAGACATTATCGGAGACGTCCCTGAATTGTCTTGGAAGTCCGAGCCAGTGGAGGTAAGCCGTGCTGCAAGTCACTTCAGAGACCGCTTTTGATTGACTCTGGTTAGCTTGATCCACTACTCATTATATCCTTCTTCCCGCAACTCGAGGAACACGAGAAGAAGCTCCAATCCAGCGTCTCGCCTACCGAAGAGGGGGAGCTGATCCTCGACGGGCTCAACACATTGCTCGACTGGCTCCGCATCAATTACCGCGCCACGTTGGCGAAGATCTCCAGCCTCACGGTCCACGGCGAGATCACATTCGACCTCCTGTACGCTATCCTGGTCCCCCGCAGCATTGTCGTCACGCGCGATCACGCGACTGGCGAACCGCGTTGTCTCCGTCTTCTATCTGCCAAAGGGGACAGTGAGGTATACTCTCTTACCTGTGAAAGCGTCGAGATGACTACTCCAGAGAGGGGGAGCATCGAGCAGGGTGCCCAGGATTACACTCTGGAAGACAGCGAGACGCAGAGCTCGCAATTTCGCGCTGGTGGACGTGCGTTTGGAAGGTATATCAGCACGATCTACGTGCGCGCTTTCGGGGGCACGCAGAAAATCAATAGGCTCAGTGTCTACCCGCTCATGCACCACGCCGATCCCGATGGACTGAAAGCCGCGGTCATTAAGAGAGGGCGCAAGTGGTCATCACTCAATGGGGTGCATCATGTCTACTACCGAGGCCTCGCCGGAATACAAGGCCGCGATTCGTATGTTAGATACAATGTGAGTAGCATTGTCTCGTTGAACTTGGTGTAAAGTGAAAAGATACATTTTCAGGTTCATTCCCGTATCATCGTCGATCGAGGTCTGTGGCATCGGCCTGTAACGGAGCGCGTGAGCTCAACTCCATGGTCTATAGGTAACTTCGTGCGTCTGCAGCCAAACTACGCTGCAGTGCCCAAACCAACTTCGGAGAACAGTCTCGTGCAATTACCGGCGGAAGCGGGTGCGTACAACTCACATGCCGCAACAGGCCATCATTCATGATGTCCTTGCGAACAGGCATCATTTGGACACCATTCAAGGAGAAGGAACCATCCGGCCTCACAGATGATCAGTTGCTTCTGACGTCCCCCATCGTCTATGGGTTTAGTCTTGCAGACAAGTACTGGCGTACGTGTACTTACTTTCCTCTCCCACGAAGCATGTTGACAGCATCATAGTCGAGTTCAACGTACAGCACATCACGCCTGTAGTCTGGAATCCCGAGACCTTCAAAGGGCTCGTCCTTCCGTCGGATCGCAAGACGCTCCTGCGCTCGCTCATCGAGGCCCACGACTCCGACTCTGGATTCGATGACTTCGTGCGTGGCAAGGGCCAAGGCCTTGTCATCAACCTTTTCGGCCCGCCAGGCGTCGGTAAGACGCTCTCTGCGGAGGCCACCAGCGAACACCTTCGTCGTCCACTGTACGTAGTTGGAAGCGGAGACCTTGGGATCAAGCCGTCAGAGCTCGACCACAACCTAGAGAGGATTTTCGATATCGCGGCGTGCTGGAATGCGATCGTCCTCATCGACGAGGCGGATGTGTTCCTTGAGCAGCGCTCACTCCATGACATGGAGCGCAACGCCATGGTGGCAGTCTTGTATGTCTCAATCGCTGCTCTCTCGTCTGATTTCTGACGCACACATCTATTTAGCTTGCGGCACGTCGAGTACTACCGCGGAATCCTCTTCCTCACGACAAACCGCATCACCACATTCGACCAGGCGTTCCTCTCCCGCATTCACGTCGCACTACACTTCAATGAGCTCACAACCGCCACGAAGGTGCAAATATGGCATTCTTTCATCAAGAAGACGGGCATTGCAGACGGTGCGGTCTCTGAAGAGCTGATCGAGAAGCTTGCGCAGCGCGATGTGAATGGACGGCAGATCAAGAATGCGTGTCGGACGGCGACATCGCTGGCTCGGAGCCGGGGACAGGAGCTAGGATATGCCCATCTCGAGGAAGCTCTCATTGCGATGGAGGAGTTCATGATCGAGTTCGCCGCGATGAAAGGCTAGGTAAGCTCCAATACTACTATGAGGATGCGCCTCTGCTCAACTGCGGTAGGGCGAGCAGACAAACCTTTGGTGCCTCAAAGTGTACGTTAGCCGAAACCCAGTCTCCCGTTAGATTGTGCTCAAGGCACATGAAAGGATCTCCAAGCGCGTGGACCTGTACCCGAGGATCCTCGTGGTTGGGATGGTTCTAAGTGGACTGCTGCGAACTGCCATGTGATCTGACTTCGTTCGTTCCTAGCGTGTTGACTCATGGGCCGCTCATATCCGCTGTCCTAGGGTCTCGCACCGCCCAATGCAGTGACTCCTGCTGCGGCTTCATTATCTCTACTGACATTCGTGTGACCGCTTGCATGCGATGGCAGGGAAATGTGGTTTGAATAGGGCCGGTTGCACGATGAGGACCATTGCGAAGCCCTTGTCGCGCACTCGCCTCAATCCTGTGTCCGCACGATGTCGTTGCAGTCAAAGCGGGTCCGACTCGCGAGTCACAGTCGCCCGTGCACCGTCCCACGTATAAAAGTCAAGATGTTCAGTGAGTCGATGCTCATCGTCCCCCTTTCCACTCTAGATTCCAATATCCCCGCCCCAGAGGAAAGGCCGACGCACGATGCAGGTCAAGACCGTTGACCATTACTGGAACCCCAGCGACAAATCGTGGAAGCACAAGGATACCGACTCGGACGTCCCCGCAGAGCTCGTCCAACCAGTTGGCGGCGGCGCCGTCAATGACGATTGGAAGGAGTATGGCTTTGTCGTCGTGCGCAGGATGCCTGACCCCCGGTCCAGACTACCCAACGACCAGACTATCAAGTTCAAGATACTGGCACAGGATTCGTACCTTCTGAAGGCCTGTCGAGAGATCATAGGGCAAGTCCCGGGGTTATCCTGGAACAACGAGCCCGTCGAGGTGAGTCATATAGAGTCCTCGCCGGACTATCTCGGTTGACCGGCCTCCGGTGCCGCTCTAGCTCGACCCCATCCTCCTGATCTCATTCTTCCCACAACTAGAGAAGTACGAGGAGAAGCTCCGCTTCGGGGTATCCCGTACGGAGGACGAAGAGAAGATGCTTGAGGGTCTTACCGCGCTGCTCGACTGGCTGCGCACCAACTATCGCTCCACACTTGCCAAGATCGCCAACCTGACCGCGCATGGCGAGATCACATTTGACCTTCTCTACGGCATCCTTGTCCCGCACAGCATCCTAGTCACGCGCGACGGCGCAACTGGGGAGCTGCGCTGCCTGCGCCTCCTCTCCGCCCGGCGTGATGGCGATGAGCGTTACATCTTGAGCTGCGAAGGCGTCGAAATGGCCGACCCGCAGAAGAATACCGTCAAGCACGTCGATGAAGCGGACGACGACTACGAGGACGACAACTCGGACTTGGCTGATAACATCTCGGACTACGATGACTCGGACGAGGACTCGGATGGGCCGAAAGACCAGACGTCGCCTTTCCGGGCTGGAGGCCGTGTCTTCGGGAAGTACATAACTAGCATCTACCTGCGCGCGTTTGGAGGGACGCAGAAGATCAACAGGCTGAGCGTGTATCCGCTCTCGTACCACCCGGACCCAGACGGCCTCAAGGCTGCACTGATCAAGCGTGGGCGCAAGTGGGCATCGCTCAATGGCGTGCATCATATCTACTACCGCGGACTTGCAGGAAGGCGGACATGCGACTCGTACCTCAGGTATAATGTGAGGTCATCTCCGATATTGTATGACTCGCAGTTTTGATGACGATCCTCTCTATACAGGTCAACTCGCGTGTCATGGTTGATCGAGGTGAGCTGTGGACGTTAAGCCTGTGCTTTCTGCTCTGTGCTCATGAACGTACGTATTAGGCAACTTCGTTCGACTACAGCCGAACTACGCAGTCCCCAAGCCGTCCGCGGAGAACAGGCTTGCGCAGTTGGCCCCTGACCGAGGTGTGCGCGGGATCAACGTATACTCAGATCGCCATGCCCATTGTTGACGTCGTCGCGATACAGGAACCGTGTGGACATATGCGAAGGAGAAGGAAGCGTTTGGTCTCACAGACGACCAGCTCCTCTTGGCATCCCCGATCGTCTACGGGTTCAGTCTGGCAGACAAGTTCTGGTGTAGGTCCTATATCTGCAGTCTCATAAAACCGCAGGCTAACATTCGCCCCAGTGGAGTTCAACGTACAGCATGTCACTCCCATCAAGTGGAACCCGGAGACCTTCGAAGGCCTTGTACTGCCCTCCGACCGCAAGACTCTCCTGCGCTCCCTCATCGAGGCACACGACTCCGACTCCGGGTTCGACGACTTCGTCCGCGGCAAGGGCCAGGGTCTCGTCATCAACCTCTTCGGTCCGCCGGGAGTGGGCAAGACGCTCTCTGCGGAGGCTACGAGCGAGCACATCCGCCGCCCACTGTATGTTGTGGGGAGCGGCGACCTCGGAATCAAGCCCTCTGACCTGGACACTGCGCTCGAGAGGATCTTCGACGTTGCGACGTGCTGGAACGCGATCGTGCTCATCGACGAGGCGGACGTCTTCTTGGAGCAGCGTTCGCTCCATGATATGGAGCGGAATGCCATGGTCGCTGTCTTGTACGTTCACCGCGTACTCCTGCTCTATCATGCATTGACAGACATACCTACAGCTTGCGACACGTCGAGTACTATCGGGGCATCCTCTTCCTCACGACGAACCGCATCACGACATTCGACGAGGCCTTCCTGTCTCGTATCCACGTCGCGCTGCACTTCAACGAACTCACCACCCCGACCAAGGTGCAGATCTGGCGCGCCTTTATCAAGAAGGCCGGGATCGGGAAAGGAGAGATATCCGACGAGCTCATCGAGAAACTCGCGCGGCGCGATGTCAACGGACGTCAGATCAAGAATTCGTGTCGGACCGCGACGTCTCTTGCTCGGAGCCGCGGGCAGAAGTTGGGGTACGAGCACCTCGAGGAGGCCCTCAATGCGATGGAGGAGTTCGTTATGGAGTTCACCGCAATGAGAGGCTAGGATTTCATGAAGCATCTGATGACATGGTGTGCTGAACGTCCGTATGTTTGAGTTGTATGATCTAGAAGAGCAACGTTTGTGCGAATGTCAATTTCGCTTCAACTGGGTGCGCTGCCAATGTACGAATGCTCACCATGACTTCTACGGCCGGCTTGGCACCAAGTCAGTTATAGTGCGTAGTAAAGACTCCCTTCACAATCTCTTCCACGACGTCCCCGTTGGCCTGCTTCGGCAACTTCGGATTCGTCTTCACGAACATTTTCGTGCGCGCATTTACCCACTCCTTCTGCGTCGGTGCGTCCTCGTCAGCGCACTGCCGGATAATCCCCGTCCGCTGGAGCACGGGGCTGTCCGCGAGCGGGACGAGCTTCACGTCGTTCTCCGCCGTGGCGAAGTAGAAGACGCCAAGGCGTGTGTGGCCCCGCTGGTCAGCGGGAGGCTGGACGACGCGGTGTATCGCAGCTTTGTAGTAGCCGCCGGAGAGCATTTCCATACTCTCGCCCATGTTCACGACCTGGACGGCGGGGGCGCGGTCACGGTGACCAGTCAGTCAGTGTCCGGGAGGCCATATGTACTGGCGAAGGTGCGTACCAGAGCGTTCTCCATGTGTTTGACCCAGCGCCAGTTGCCTTCGAGGTCCTTCAGCTGGAGCCCTGCGACAGGCTGGCTCCATAGGATCGATACCGTGGTGATGTCTGCGAAACGAGCACAGTCAACGAGTGTCCGATGTGCACTACCCCAACGTCGAGACTCACCGGTGTGTCCCTTGAACCACACGCCGTTCGCGCCTTTCTCATCCTCGGCGGATTCATATGGATAGCTGTTAGCGGGATCAGGGAGGTTACACGCAGACAAGACACGCAGACAGAAGACTGACTACTTCGTGAAACGTGCTGGACAAAGCCCGCGTCAATATCAGTGCTGCTCACTAGCAACAATTCTGGCGTACGTACTCCATGTACACGATGCAGAATCATCGAAAGGGTGGAGATCCGTGAGGGTGCTCTCTGGAAGCTCAAGTCCGAGCGCAAGAAGCCTGAGAGGGCTTCAGTGAACGGCCCAGAATGAGAAGAAGGGGCTTCCAATCTTACCGCAAGATAGGATACAGGATATGGAAGTGGTTGTATTCGTTGAAAGCGCGTATCTCGGGAAGGAAGGGGCGCAGAGCCATCGGGTGGTCTCGCCCGTCATTGACGGTATGATGGACTGAGAGTGGCCACCGAGTCATCAGCAACCAGAAGCTCAGGACATGTAGGGCGACCTACTGTTGTAGTGCTCATATGAGTCCCGTACTCCGTTGTCAAAATGCTGTGTGAGCTAGGGATAAGTCAAGAAGGCCCGGAGCGAACTCTTGTTCGAGCACAACCACCTTATAGTTGCGGGGCTTGTAGCCTCGGAACAGACCGGTTTGCCATGCATTTGACTCGTACTGCTTCTTCTCGTCCTCCGGAATCTGGGTGGACGGAACATCAGCGATGTCAAATATCCGTCGGTTCTGCCATGTCACATGTGGGGTGTGGTGAGTCCATTAACCCGGTCGAATGAAAGGACGTCATCGCTCATACCTGAGCAGGGCTAAGCCCATGGTTAACAACATACATGAAGCCGTATGTATGCATGGCATCCCGGACGAGAGGCACCAACTCCTCACGTCCTTCGGTGGTGTTAGCCTTGGACAAGTCGACGGTAGGGAGCTCTGCCCAGTTGCCTGGGGGTTGCATCAATGAAGAGCATATAAATGTCATCAATCTGCAGCTCACAATCCTTCTTCATTGCCGGAGCGGGATTGTACTGTGGTAAAGGAGGTGGGCTTGCCATATTGCGCAGGTTGGGACAGCGAGGTGTGGGGGAGCAAGCCGGTACAGCACGGCGTCTCTGCAACGAAAGGAACTTATATACTTCGACATGGAAGCATCGTTCGTCTACCGTCATCCAAAGTGGTGGGGTCGAGGGAGACTTGGTAAACCTTGAGCTAGATGCCGCAAGACCAAACGAGTCAAGACTTACCTTTTAGTAGCCACCCGAATCCAAGCCCGAGCGGCTTCCAAGAATCAAGGCTCGATCCGCGCCCACGGAAGTGTACTGTGTAGGTTTCTTCACTAGGTTGTTGATTTATCAAGCAATTCGATGTACAATTGAACTTGGCTTCATGAATGCATTTCATTCGAACAGAAAGATCATGAACGCATGAGTCTCAGTCAGTCTCATGGATCATGTCAACCCGCGCTATCCCTGTAGACTTACTTCCTGCTGTAACCAAGTATCTCGCATGTCCAACAAAACCGTGCTTGATTTCCGAGCTGAAGCCTGTAAAGCTAGCAGGAGGGGAACCTGGAGCTTGAAGCAAGTTGCAGGATGGCAGCGGCCAGTGAGCGCCGGGGGCTATCACTCGGGTTCCAGTCCGACAATAGGCGCTGCGGTAGTCGCGCTGTCGCGCTGGCGAGAGTATTAACTATTTGACTTGAACTGCAACACCCAATTGCACCCAAATCCCTCATTCTTAAGCCTAGGGTCTCCTCCTTCCTGCTCCTCCGTATTCTGATATGATCTTGCGGAGCTAAGGGAAATGAGCCTGCGCGGAAGGAGTCGGCGGTATAAGTAGAACGACTGCGCAAACTTGAACTTCGCCGCGACTGATAGTAGTACTTAGACCTTGAGGCACGCCAGGCTCATGGATAACACATTGACCTACGTCTATCTGCTGTGCGACCTTGTTACGGGACGGAGGACATTGGGTGGTGTCAGACCCTTGACCTATTCGAGGGATGAAGGGCCGAATTACCCAGATAGTCAAGTTTGTTTCCCGTGTATGCCTCACTCTCCTTGCCTCGTGAGCTGACTTCCTCTTCGATAGGTCAGGTGCATGGTCACTCTGGCTTCGTAAACCAAACCTTGCGGAACATCGTGAACGTTCTCCAGCAGGACCTTCCCACGACGTGTACAAGATTCCACAACCGTGCTCTTCTGAGCGCGGGACCTCCGTGGTCCCTGAACTACTGCCAATGTGGGATCCAACCCGCGTCCGATCCACCGACGCTCCTTACTGAATACGCCCACCTACGCCCCCTATCGACTGCCCGACCCAATGCCTGGTACGACGTTGCCTCCTGTGCCTCACTATGTCCCCGCCCCGCCCACAAAAGAGGATCGTGAGCATCACCTCTCACACTGGTGAAGCTAGCCTACTTATGATAAATGCTCTGTTCTGCAGTGGACTGGGCGGACCTAGTCGTCATTGACATATCAAAGGCTCGCACTCCGGAAGGGAGAGCGCAGCTCGCGCCTCAAGTGAGGGATGCCATGCGCACGACTGGCTTCCTCTACGTGGTCAACCACGGAATGACGCAGGCTCAGGTGCGAATGTCTTCCATCGCTGGGGTATACCACTCACTGCCCAAACGTACAGACTGATCGTATCTTTGACATCGGAGACGTTGCATTCTCGCATGTCTCAGAAGAGGAAAAGAAACAGCACGCTGCGAAGATTGCAGAAGATGGCTCGAAGATTGGGTATAAGCCACGTCAGCTTTGGGTACGTCTCGGACGTATGGCGACTCAGGTTGTATATGTAGGGATCACGCACCTCCTACATAGACTATAGACAACGGCGTGCGAGACCAACATGAGCAATACGCGCGTACGTCGCCGCCGGTCACACCTGTGTCCTAGTGGGACAGAGACGCACACCTGTACTAACCGTATTCGCCGCAGTGCACCGCTCCATCTTCGGACAGCAGCGACATCCGCAAGCACTCCAGCCGTTCCTGCCGGAAGTGCGTGCTTTTGCAGAGCACAACCACTACAATATACTCTACCCTACTCTCCAGTACGTTGAGCCATATGCGATTCTGTTCGGCGCCTCTAACTCACTGAACAGAATGCTCGCTCTAGGCATGGAGCTTCCGGAAGATGCCTTCGTTAAGCTCCATGGGTTCGACGCAGCTGGCGAAACGCACGGTAAGTACTCCCTACGCAAGTCGACGTCCCCTCTGTTCCTGATGATATGCGAGGACAGCACGGTGGATCAAATAGTCAGTCTCGTGTTTGTCGTTGGTTTCCTCCATGCGAGCTCACTCCATACGGAACACACAGCCATCCCCGTACCCAGGAGGAGGAACTGAAGACAAACAATGTCTGGGTCAAGGGCCACACAGGTTCGTTGCATGTCCCAGTGCGTGGTAAACCCTCTGCTCATCGTCGCACTTCAAGACACCGGGAGCGTCACCATCCTCTGGAGCCAGCCCGTCTCGGCTCTGCAGATCATGTCTCCGGACGGGAAGTGGCGTTGGGTCCGACATCTCGACAACGCACTCGTACGCATCCCGCATCTCTACATCGTCGTCGGACGTGACATAACCAATTTACTCTATCTTCACACAGGTCGTGAACCTCGGCGACACGATGGAGATGCTCTCGGGGGGATTCTACAAGGGCACGATCCACCGCGTCGTCCAACCCCGCCGGACCAGCGGAACCTCCCGCGACTTGGCGCGTACTACTTCGCACTCGCGGACGACGACGTGAAGCTCGTGCCGTTCGCGGAGAGCCCGGTCCTGCAGAGGGTCGGGATCGTGCGCAAGTGCGCGGACGAGGACGCGCCGACGATGCGCGAATGGCGCCGGGGCCGCGTGATGGCGTACGGATTGAAGGAGACGACGAGGCGGGACGACGTCGTGGAGGAGCAAGAGATTGTGAAGGGCATTGTCCTGAAGCACTACAACTGACCACGCTAACGGCGACGGCGACGGCGACGGCGACGGGGAAAAGAAGGCGAAGAATAAGGCTTGAACGGCCGCTGAGTTCCCAGCTGTAAGGTTTCTTCCTGCTTGTAACACGTATGAGAGTATGACGACATGCCAGTCTGCGCCCGGTCCTCGAGAGTTCGTGCTCCATTCGGCACAGGGTCGCGGTCTCGTTCCTCGTCGAATCAAGCTCGAGGCTTCTCACCAAGTGAAAGGCTCCGAGAAATGCCGCGCTGCGAAGGAGGCGGCCACTGGAAGCAGAGACATCGCATTCGCGAAGGCCGTATTGCGGGAGGAAGTTCGAAGGCGGGAAGCCGCAGCTGCGCATAGGGGGGCTTCACGTAGGTCACCACGGCGGGACGTCCCAGCCTATCTGGTCAGCAGTCTGTGAGTTACGCCAACAATAGGTGGGTTTCCCATGCATACGAAGAGAACGACGTAGTTCTGAACTTTGACCAGTGGGGTCCTGGCCGTGAGAGGGAGCAGGAGAGCACTTCAAACCCGACACATCTGCCTCAAGTTGTACCTGATTGTACAATCCTGACGACTCGCTAGGAGAACCGTTGCAAGTCGTCAACACAATGCCTGCCGTCACTCTCCCTCCGGTGCCTCACTATGAACCTGCACCTGTGACGAAGGAAGAATGTGAGGACCGACTTCGAGTCGCCGATGTCTCGCCCTGGGTAGATGTACATGCTCACCTCTTATCTTCTGTCGGACAGTGGACTGGGCGGACTTCCCGATCATCGACCTATCAAAGGCAAAGACACCCGAAGGACGCGCCGAACTCGCTCCGTCGTGCGCGATGCTATGCGCACATACGGGTTCTTGTATGTCATCAACCACGGGCTCACCCAGGCTCAGGTGCGCTTGTCATTGATTCAGGGTCTTTTGGTTAAGTCCCTTGCTGACGGTGCATGGCAGAACGATCGCCTGGTCGACATCGCGGACGTGCCGTTCTCCCGCGTGTCGGAAGAGGAGCAGAAGCAGTTCATGGGCAAGATCAAAGAGGCCGGGTCGTACAGAGGCTACAAACCGCGTCAGTTTTGGGTGGGTATTCCTGACGATACCTGCCTCATCACAGCGCTGAGTTGCACTCCTACAGATCATCGACAATGACGTCAAGGACCAGATCGAGCACTACAACAGTACGTCGCGCATCAGCTGCTCAGTTCCGTAACGCAAGAAAGCTGCTGACGGAAACTCACTTTCAGTGCATCGCGCGATACTCCAGCAGCAACATCCAAAGGCTCTTCAGCCCTATCTCTCAGAGCTCCGCTCTTTCTCCGAGCACAACCACTACAACGTCTTGCACCCTATCCTCAGGTGGGTGAACGCACAGGCGAAGTTGCTCATTCTGACGCTGGAGAGACGCAGGTTGCTCGCGCTCGGTCTCGAGTTACCTGAAGAGACGTTCGTCAATTTGCATCGCTTCGATGCTGAGGGCGAGTCGTACCGTGAGTCCAGATGGCGGTGGGAACTTGGCGATAAGTACACGAACTGACCTTTCGGACGTGCCTTGCTCAGTCCGTTCCATGAAGTAGTGCGTGTGTCGAAAACTGCCTTCCTCGTATATCCTAACGAGAACGCAATAGTTATCCATACCGTACCGAAGCGGATGAAGTCAAAGTGAAGAATGTCTGGCTGAAAGGACATACAGGTACGCACGTTGCATGTATGTACCAGTCACGCCGATGCTCATACCCTCCGCAGACATCGGATCGATCACCATCCTCTGGAGTCAGCCTGTGACGGCCTTGCAAATCATGTCTCCAGACGGCAAATGGCGCTATGTCAAGCACATCCCTAACGGCCTCGTGAGTTCTCCTCAGAGCTCGCCATGTGATTCCCAGACTGTTATACGCTATGCAGGTCGTTAACGTGGGAGACTCGATGGAGATGCTCTCTGGCGGCTTCTACAAGGCGACCATCCATCGCGTCATCCAACCGCCCGCCGACCAGCGCGGGCTCACGCGACTTGGCCTCTTCTACTTCGGCTACGCGGACGACAGCGTCAAGCTCACGCCCTTTGCGGAGAGCCCCGTCTTACAGCGCGTCGGCATCACGCGCAAGTGTGCGGACGAAGACGCACCGACGATGGGTGAGTGGCGGGTCGCGCGCACGAAGGCGTACGGTCTGTCGGAGTTGAAGAGGAAGGACGACGTTTTGGAGGAGCAGGTCGTCAATGGGCTGGTCGTGAGGCACTACAACTGAGAGGTCGTCAGCGAATCAAGCAGGATGTACTTGTACGCACGCTTGCGGGACAGCACTTTCTTGGACTCGGAAACCTAAATTATACCCAGACATCAGCCGCTGGTATCAAGGAGCTCAGAGGCCCGTAGAGACGCACAACGGCAGTATAATCGACAGCATTGGTTGAATGCAGGGACATTGGAGATGGCGCTCACTGCAGCCTCGGCTTCTCACCAAGGGAAAGGTCCCGAGTAATGCCGTGCTGCGAAGGAGGCGGCTACTGGAAGCACGGACATAGCATTTGCGAAGGGGTATCGCGGGAGGATAAGCTCGAGGGCGGGAGCAGGCAACTGCGCAAGGGGGCTTCGTGTGAGTAGGTCATAAGGGCGGGACGTCCCAGCCTATCTGGTCAGCAGTCTGTCAGGTCGGCCAACAATAGGTGCGTTTCCCAAGCATACGAAGAGAACAGCGTACTTCTGAACTTTGGTAGTGGAGTCGTCGCCGTGCCGCGGACCGTGCCAGGAGGGACACAGGGAGTATTTCAGACCCTGAGCGTGTGCCTCGAGTCGTATCAGGTTGCACAGTCCTGACGACTCGATAGGAGAACGTGCAGATTGTCGACACCATGCCCGCCGTCACTCTCCCTCCGGTACCTCACTATGAACCTGCACCTGCGACCAAAGAAGAATGTAAGGCATTACTCGAATTTGACTCTGTTATAGAAACATGACAATGCTCACCCTTCATTTTAACCGGCAGTGGACTGGGCGGACTTCCCGATCATAGACCTGTCCAAGGCGCAGACACCCGAAGGGCGCGCCGAGCTCGCGTCGATCGTGCGCGATGCGATGCGCATCTACGGATTCCTCTACGTCGTGAACCACGGTCTGACACAGGCCCAGGTACGCACCGCCGTGTCAGAACTTCAGGTAGCAGGACCTGACACAAGATAACCGTGACGCACCATTGCCAGAATGAGCGCATGATCGACATCGCAGACGTTCCCTTCGCCCAGGTGCCGGACGAGGAGCAGAAGCAGTTCACGAGCAAGATCAAGGAGGCCGGGTCCTATAGAGGATACAAGCCGCGCCAGTTCTGGGTGAGTATCGAGTGTGCACGCCGATGACCGGCGCTGAACCCAACTCACTTGCGTTCGACCTGCAGACGATTGACAATGGCGTCAAGGACCAGATTGAGCACTACAACAGTAAGTACTTGTCCCGCATGAGCTTTCACGAGCGATCGCTGAACATACTACAGTGCATCGACCGATCTTCCAGCAGCAGCACCCGAAGGCTCTGCAGCCGTTCCTCCCTGAGATCCGCTCGTTCGTCGAGCACAACCACTACAACGTCTTGCATCCGATCTTGAGGTCAGTACTGATGGCAGCCCTGTGAATTGCACTCGTTAAGGTCCGGTATGGTCAGACTGCTTGCCCGGGGGCTGGAGCTGCCTGAAGAGACGTTCGTCAACTTGCATAACTTTGATGCACAAGGCGAGACCTACGGTATGTCCTCAACGTCCAGACTTTCCCCAGATATCAACTGACGGAATCTGTGCTTAGTGCGATTCATGAAGTAGTGAGTAATTGCTGTTGACCGCCTTACCTCAGCAGATTAACCCGAACATCCTGCGCAGCTACCCACGCACAGAAGATGACGAGACGAAGACGAAGAACGTCTGGATGAAGGGACATACCGGTATGTGTCAAACCGCAGATCTTGCAGAGCAACAACAGAGTGAGGAGCTCACGCGATGGTCCAGACATCGGGACGATCTCTATCCTCTGGAGCCAGCCTGTTACCGCTCTCCAGATCATGTCTCCGGATGGGAAATGGCGCTACGTCAAGCACATCCCCAACGGCATCGTGAGCATAATGAATGTCCATCCCGTGTAGAGCAACATGCCTGACACCTCGCGTTGGTAGATCGTGAACGCAGGCGACTCGATGGAGATGCTCTCCGGCGGGCTCTACAAAGCGACCATCCACCGTGTCTTCCAACCGCCGGCGGACCAGCGCGGCCAGACGCGCCTCGGGCTCTTCTACTTCGGCTATACTGACGACGATGTCAAGCTCGTGCCCTTCGCCGAGAGCCCCGTCTTGCAGCGGGTTGGGATCACCCGCAAGTGCGTGGATGAGGACGCCCCGACGACGGGTGAGTGGCGCGTCGCGCGCACGAAGGTGTACGGCCTGTCGGAGCTGAAGAAGAAGGACGACGTTCTGGAAGAGCAGGTCGTCAATGGGCTGGTCGTGAGGCACTACAACTGAGAGAGAGCATGTTGCCAGTGAATCATAGGGGAAGTGTATTTGTACGCACGCAAGTCATGTACTATACTAGTATTGTTTTCCGCCGTCCCCGGTCGACGGGAGTCACTCTGCTGTACTTTGGCGGTACTCAAACTGTGTAGTAGTGCAAGTTTCAGATGCTGTAGCTTGCATAGCATTGAAGCAGCTTTCAAGCAGGGCTTCCCCCGGTCTAATCGTGACCATGAGGCCAAAGTAAGTGCCGCAAGAGAGGTGAGATGAAGTTCGAGTGCAAGAACGGCGGACTCTGCGTCCTAGTGGTTCGACTCCTGAGGTGAACCAGTTCACCAACGATCGACTCAACCGGGACGGTCGGGCCTGCGCCCCGAGCGGTCTCACGCTGGTCACCTCGACCGGCTGGTCCACTTCCTGAGTTCCTCTTTCTTCCGAGCTTGTCTCGAGCCCTTCGGATCTGTCCGCCATAGAGCACTCTGCTCGACATCCACATGCACCTGAACAACCCTCTAAACCCCATATACCGGGGAGTTGCAACTGAAGCAGGAAACACGACCTCTATCACTGTGCTCCTTCGGATTGTCCGGACCATCTGAATCTGATGTCGCTCCCGCCCGCCGTCAAGCTGTTGAGTTCCTCTATCAGGTGGTCTCGAGTGCGAGCTATCTCAGAGCCTGACTCGGAGAGATAAACCCTTGGCGACTCGCCTGCAATGCTGCGCGACCTTTCCTCCTCCCCACCCCAACCATGGACTCGAAGACAGCCCCAGGGGACATAGAGAGCGTCGACAGGGCGACACCAGTATTGAGCGAGGGCGAAGATGCTGCGGCAGCTCAGTCCGACCAGCGGCTGCGCGAACTTGGGTACAAGAGCGAATTCAAGCGTGAAATGTCGCTCTTTGGAGTCCTCGGCATCTCGTTCTGCGCGATTGGAATCCTGACAGGGATGAGTAGTGCCTTCCAGACGGGCTTGTTCTCGGGAGGACCGCTGGGATTGTTTTGGGGTTGGAACGTACGTGCCTCTGTATCTCTTGTGCGTACCCTGTCATACGAAACGAGGTTTCTAGATCTGCAGCTTGTTCATGCTGTTCATAGCACTCTCCTTGGCCGAAATCTGCAGTGCATAGTGAGTGAATCCGATGCACGCCTCGCCCACCTTCATTCATTTCTGGCCTGCATGGTCCGACAGTCCGACCATGGGAGGTCTCTATTTCTGGGTATGCAAGATGAAGCCCGAGATCCCCATGCTTGGCTGTGAGTTCTGTTCATCGTTTCTCGCCTCCTCATCTGCTAAGTTAAGCCAGTTTGCGTACGTTCCCAAGTCCACATTCGTATGCATCGACGCCTGAAGCTTCTCGTAGACGGGCTGGATATACAGCATCGCGATGACATTCACCGGAACCTCAGGAAACCTCAGTGTCGCTCTCTACATCGCGTCTCTGGCTGAAGTCGGCCAGGGACGGACACTGACGCGAGTCGAGGTTGCCGCTATAGCTTGGGGCGTTAACATACTTTCGGGGATCATCAACACCATCGGAACGAGGGCTATCGGACATATGAGCTCTTTCAATCTCTGGTGGACGCTTGGCGGAACATTCGTGCTGGTAATTACTTTGCTTGTCAAGGCACCGGAAAAGGTGCGTGGAACCCACAACTCAAGAATGAGCCCTCGTTCTCATTGAGACAGTAGAACAGCGCCGCCTTCGTTTTCACGGATTATGAGAAGTGCGCATAACCTGCAGGATCTGGTAACCTCACTAGACTCACGTCATCTTAGCTTCACAGGATGGTCAAACCGCGGATTCGTCGTCCTATTGGGATTCCTACAAGCCGTCTATACCCTCGAAGGATGCGAGACGGCCGCCCAAGTCGCCGAAGAAGCCAAACGCGCGGAGGTCCTCGCCCCGCTCGCCGTCGTCGGGAGCATCATCGGCTCCTGGATCATCGGCCTCGCGTACATGCTCGCGCTGCTCTTCGCCGTGCAGAGCATCGCGTCCGTGCAGGGCACGTCCTTCGCCATCCCCATTGCGCAGCTCTACTACGACGCCGTCGGGAAGCGCCTGACGCTGATGTGCCTCACGGTCGTCGCCCTGGCGCAGTTCATGGCTGCCGTGACGGCGTTCACGGCGAGCTCGCGCCTGTTCTATGCTCTGGCGCGGGACAATGCGTTTCCGATGAAGAGGCGGTATATGGCGCTGAACAGGTTCCAGGCCCCGTATGTGGGCGTGTGGACGTCGGTGCTCGTGGGGTGCATCATTTCGTGCGCATACATCGGTTCGGCTATTGCGGTGCGTACGAGGGCGGATCGCGGCGCGGAAGGACGACGTGGCTGACTGTCGACGCTGCAGTTCAATGCCATACTCTCGTCGGCTGCCATCGCGGTAATGCTAAGCTACCTTCAGCCGATCATCATCCGGGTCTTCTGGCCCCAGACATCGTGCGTCGCACGACTCCTCACCGTAGACTAGTAGACTGACATGCAAGCAGTCTGCCCGAACGCGGGCCATTCTCACTAGGACGGTGGTCCTGGCCGATCAATCTCGCCAGTTTCCTGGTATGCTCCATTTGCGCGCGCTAGTATGAACATGCAGACGTTCCTCACCGACGTTTCCCTCAGTTCACGGTCTTCATCTGCGTGCTGTTCATCCTGCCGACCGCGCATCCGACCACTGCGCTGAACATGAACTATGCTATCGTGGCGATCGGTGCGGTGGTTTTGCTCGTTGGAGCGTGTTGGACGCTGTGGGGCCGCTTTCACTTTGTTGGCCCGGTCAAGACGGTCGAGGAGGAGCGTGAGGGGGAGAAGTACGAATAGGTATGTAGGTGTGATGATCTTTGTACTGATCGGCTCCGGGTTCTTCATGATAGATTCCTTGTATCGGGAATGCTCGTACAGGCCGAGACGTTGGCGGTTGTCCTTGGATGTTTAGTAACGCGTCACTTGACACGAGCTTCTCATCTCTTCTCATACAGTTGCCAAACGACTATATGCTGGATGGAACCTGGAAGGCGTCTATGCGATCACGTCTCCGTTCAGTATATGTGGGGTAGCAGCTTGTATGGCGTCCTCTTCGCCCAATCCTCCCACTGCTGCCCGAACTCCTTCCTCAGCACCTCGTCCTCTTTCGACGGGCGCCGCAGGATGATCACGCACAGCGACACAAGCCACGCCGTCCACGCCCACATCCCCGCCCAGACCCAGCACGAGTCCACGAACCCGCTCTCCACGGGATAGGTGCCAGGCAGCATCTCCACCGCGATGACACTGAGAAGCGCCGCGACGACCGCGGCGTAGGAGGGATGGCGCACGACAGAGTATGGGCCCGACGTGACGAGCTTGTGCTCCTTGAGCACGGTGAGCTGGAAGGTGAAGAACCGGCCGAGCTCGTTGTAGCAGCGCTGGCGGATGGCTGCCCCGCAGACGAGGAGAGCGGTCGCGACGGCGAAGGAGGGGGTGATGGCGAGTTGGGGGACCGAGGATGGGTCTTTGAAGAGCTTCGGGAGGATGGTGGGGGAGAGGCGGGAGGGGTATTCGTACGCCAGGATGACTATGATCTCGCTCGCCAGAAGATACTCGGCGAAGGCCTGCATAGCGAGAGGAGGAGCGATGTGTGGTCAGTAGCAGATGATCAGGTGATTGAGGAACTTACTAGGCCCATCCAAGGGAACCAGTGGGATATGCGAGACAGATGGTCGGGAGAGCCGTACTTCTGTGAGTCGGTGTCCCGCTCGTCGGGCTGATTGGGCGGAATGAATGCGACCTTCATCGCCACCCCGAGAGCAACTAATGCAGGGACTTTGGCGAGAAGTAGTAGGCCCATGTTGGCGCGACTGACAGTGGGAGCTCTACAAGTGCGGAAGGGGTACGTCGACTGCAAAGGGAGCGTTGATTTTGTCAGACATCTGAGCAGTACTCACATATAGGGAGCTGAGCGATACTCACATGTAGGGAGTCCTGGTAAGATTGGATGCAGCTTTGGCACTTACCCTGCAGCCTCGGGCAAGCTCTCTAACGGACTCGCTCGCAATCATCGTGCATGTGAGACAGTGAAGAGGATCCGCGTCCTTCGTTGAAGCTTTATGCTTGTGGAAGCAATGCATCAGTTACGTAGGCTCTGGCTGTCCAATCGGGCAACGTACCTTTGCCTCAAGTAGTCACCCCAAACATGCGACATGCCTAGAGAAACTCACCTTCGGGGCGAGCACATTTGAGGGCGATGCGAAGTAGCTTCATGTTGAGCTCTTGTGGCGGACGGCGGCGGAAGGGAAGGGCCGGCTCAAGGGAGGAGTGACGCAGAGACAAGACAAGATGAGATGCGAGCGATGCCGGTGTGTTCCAGTGCACATATGGAATGAGTGTGTAGAGCGTACGCTCGCTCACTGCTGCCACTGCTGCCACTCAAGGCTGCTCTTGCCGAAGTCCTTTCTGAGAACCTCCATCTTGCTCAACGTCGTGTCTTAACGACCGCAGCCATGGTCACGTAGTCATACGGTCCGCCACAGCTTAGAGGAAGCTTTACCCGAGAAGTTCGGTTACACGTAGTTCGGTTTCAGCCTCCCTGGCCTAGGTATGCTAGAGGACAGCATTTCGGACGGCCTCAGAGCCCTACTGGGCTTAGAATAATGCTCACTGAAGTAAATTTTTGGGAGTTTTATGGCTCTGCTGCCAGAATGTCCAAACTGGGGCAACTCGTGAGTTAAACTCGCAACTCGCCTCGGTCTGGCTCGGTGGAGCGAGTTAGACCGAGTGGCGCCAACTCGCCTCGCCTCACCTCACCTCGCGGCAACACTAGCCGGCGCGTGCTCCGCTGGCAAGGCCAAGAAGGCTCAGCGCTCACTCCGTATGAAGGATGACGCATGGAGTCCAGATATGACCAGTTTGTCTACGCTCAAAGAGCACAAGCTGGTAGCGTCCAGCTCACACTACATGTGCGTCATCTGTCGTAGCCGTCGCAGTTGCGGTCGGGTCTTCTCATGTCGGACCTGATGCCCACCGGCACCGGATTGTATTCGGGCGAGAGCGGGTTCATAGACCCACTCGCCTTAGGGAGCTTCAGGTAAGCCCAAGCAATATAGTGCACAGCTATGGTCCTGTCAACACGAAAACGCACGTCAGGAGAGGATGGGGCATGCTCAGGGAGGAGTTCGGAACTCATACATGCACATGGCCCCGGTTATGGGCAAGCGGACGCCGTCCGTATGACATATTGTTGCGACCGTTTCCCTCTTGTCCTTCCACGTTTGCAACCGAGTTTGTCAAGCCTGTGACTGCTTGTTTCATGACTATTGTGACGTGGGCGAGGAGGAGGAGAGAGATGTTGACTGGGAACGCAAGGTGATCAAATCCGGTAAACTACTTATGTATACCGCTTAGCAAAGTTTATAATCGCGGGAGAACACCTAGCGCCCATGAACACGTCCGTTGCGCGCTGCGGCTTGCGTTGCGGTCGTCATCATCTTCGTCTTGCCTCCTTGTCCACCTCCGTCTCCGAGTTCGTTACACTGAGCCTGCTACCATTTGCCTTGACGACCCATCGAGACCTAGCTTGAGCTTGATACTCTCTGAGAGCCTTCCAAGCCGCACAAGATCTAACCTTAGACGAATGATCTCTCGCACCGAGTCTGAGGCATCCTTCATACTAGTCGACGATCAGAACAAAGCTCCTGACTCCTACGCACACGACTGGTCGGCCGCAGGAACAGGAGGCAAGCTCTATGTGCACGGGAGGCATTTCGTAGATGGGTACGGGCGTGTATGCAACTTACGCGGGGTGAATCTGTCGGGAAATTGCAAGACGTGCGTACCACCTTCTCTGCGTGCCTTGGCGGGTGACTGAGGAACAGCGAAGTCCAGTGAACCATGATCACGACTCGTTTCCGGCCAACCACGCCGACGTTACGTTCGTTGGGCGACCGTTCCCGCTTGAGGACGCCCCAGACCACTTTGCCCGCCTGAGACGGTGGGGTTTGACGTTTGGTGAGTATCACTCCCTGTTCGAGTGACCGTCTATGCTTCGTCCAGGCGGACAGACTGGGATGTTATAGCGCTGGACGGCTATGAACCTGTGCTAGTGACGCGCCTGGAAGGTAGACAATTGAGCCTCCCGCAGGATTCAGGCCGAGTTCACTCAAGCAAGCTGCGCAGTGTGTGGTTCAACGGTTCTGCTGTGATCGCAGAGTTGGTCTTGGAATAGGAATCTTGTACGGCCACCTGGCGAGTCGAAGTCCCGACACCACACGCCACGTTGTGGACAACGCCGCCCTCGTTTGACCATCAGAGTCTTCTGCCTTGGAAGGATATTCGGCATACTAACTATTCACCTCGCAGTTCGGTTTCTCATCACATGGGAAGCTGTAGAGCATACCGCGCCGTAAGTCCCGACGATATCTTTTGCATGCCGCACCGTTGACTGTCATGCGATAGAGGCGTCTACGACATGGAATATCTGGAATATGTGCGCAAGCTCCTATCGATGATGCCGCAGTACGGCCTCATTGCTTTCGTGGCCCTTCACCAAGACGTATGGTCTAGGTACACCGGCGGGTCTGGTGCACCTGCTTGGACCTTGGAGGCAGTGGGATTCGATCTGCATGGTCTCGAAGAGCCAGGAGCCGCGTGGCTAAAGGGTGTGAAGGGCGGAGGACATACCGAAGATGAGCGCGGTCTGTGGCCATGTGGCTATCAGAAGCTAGCTGCAGCGACTATGGCGTACGTGGTTGCCTCGCCGCACGTCCACTGTCGCTAACCTGCTAATAGGACATGCTTCTGGGCTGGTGACACATTCGCGCCGAAGCTAAAGTTGAAAGCGCCGGACGGGCGCGAAGTGTCAGTACAGCAGTTCCTACAGGAGTCGTTCCTGAACATGTGGGAAGTCATCGCGAGGACGCTCGGCGATCTCGAGGCCGTCATTGGATTCGAGGTACTTCCTGGATAGCAAGTACCCCACGCAGTCCTCTGACACGTTCTAGGTCATGAATGAGCCCCATCGAGGCTACATTGAACTGCAGTCGATGCATGCTTTCGACTACAACACTGACCTTCACCTCGGCACGTCCGTAAGCTGCGTCTCTAAATACTCTCATGCATTCTCTAACGTCTAGAGTTCTTAGCGACGGCGTTCCAGTCGTTCATGCTAGGTGCTGGGCACCCTACCTCCGTCGGCTTTTGGACACGCTCTTTCCCCGTACCGACGCGTCTCACCTCCAAGAGCGTAATCAACAGTGCCGGACAGAAAGCATGGAGGGACGACGGTCCGACCCAGGGCAAGTGTCTGTGGGAGCTCCATGGCGTCTGGGGTTGGGACCAGAAGAAGAACGAGGGTGTCGTGCTGCGCGAGAACTACTTCAAGCGGAACCCGGATACCGGTAAAGAAGTGGGTGGATCTATTGCTCTGTGCTGTAAGACATCCTGTTGACCGCTGATCACTAGATTGACTGGTATATCGACTTCTTCTACCCGTTCGTCAACAAATGGGCGGAACGCGTCCGTGCTGCGTCCAACCCGGACAAGATTGTTTTGTGCGAGCCTATACCAAATGAGGTAGATCTCATCTAGAGTTAAGCTCCTCGTCATGCTGAGATAGTTGCTTGCTGTAGTTCTGCCCGACGTCATGGACAGCCGATCGTCGTCCCCCTGGCATGGTATTTGCGCCACACTGGTGAGTACTTTAGTCAGAGTTGGAGATCATTCTAGCTCACCTGTGGATCATCTTAGGTACGACTTGAACGCGCTGTTCACGAAGGCCTTCGGCAACTTTTCCGTGAACGTTCAAGGGTTATCGAGGGTGCGTTGAGAACCAGTCGGTGTTAGTAATACAATACATCCGCTCACTGAGAAGCTTCGACCGTAGGGCATGTTCCCACTGAAGGCGTTCTACTGGGGCCAGAAGGGAGCGCGAGACAACTTCTCCCTGCAGATACGTAACATCGTCGAGCATGGCTACCGTTCTCTTGGAGAGACGCCGGTTATTATTGGCGAGTGCGGTATCCCCATGGACATGAAGTGAGTTGCGGCGTTCCGTTACCCCATGCTTTGTGTACTGACCTCCCTCTGCTAGCAAGAAGGAAGCTTTTGAGACCGACAGGTGGGACTGGCAAATGAAGATGATGGATGCTATGATGACTGCGTTGGAACGCGCTATGGTTGGCTTCACGTGAGTGCCTTCAATTACTTTTCCTTCTCAGCGATTATCCTCGTTCAAACCTCCAATTTCTCCCAGTCTATGGAACTACAACCCCGACAACGACGACCACACGGGCGATGACTGGAACGGGGAGAACTTCTCTTGGTTCAGTCAGAAGCGTGCCCTACCGTCTTCTTGGCTCGATCATAGCCAGACGTCACCCACGCTCGACAACGGCGGCCGCATCCTGCGCGCTGTAGTCCGTCCATACCCAACGAAGACGGCTGGCGTGCCCCTGCGCTTCGAATACGAGATCAACACCGGCGAACTCGCATACGAGTGGGTCGTCCCTGAGACAGGCGCCGCAACCCCAGCGCCCTCGGAGCCGAGCGTGTACACCCCACCTCGGACCGGGATGCCCCCTCTCACGACGAACAAGACGCAGATATTCTTGCCGTGGCAGCTCGCGCAGGGAAGGAAGGTCGTCGTGCGAGGCCTGAAGCAGGATGACCAGTGGACGTACGACGAGGCGCGGCAGACGCTCACCGTCATTACGTCCGACAACGCCCCGGGGACCGTGCATCGTGTGACGGTCGGCGTGGATCCCCTCCCGAAGCCAGCCTTTGTGGTGAACGACTTCTGGGACGACTTCCAGGGCCATGTGCTAATGGCGAGCGCAGTGTTCTCGTGTATCTTGGCCTTCTTGTTCTCTTGGTTGTTTTCGTAGATGTCGGGTGTCCCGGTATCGGACGCTGTGGATATCAATACCCATTCGGCTAGATGCGACGTGGATGCACTGGTTGCTAGAATCCAACGTGCTGTCTGACATTGATAACGTGGGTGTCGAACTCCCAAGGACAAATGTCAAAGTTCGGTATTTGCTGGATCCGGAGGCTGATGGAAGCAATGCATGTGCTAGCTCTCGCTGAGAGCTAGCAAGAGAGCTAGCGGTAAAGGTATGATTTTCATTTCTTCGTTCTTTGAGATTGAGCTCCATATACTCACCTCTTGTTAGGTAGGCCCATTCGCTCTACAGGATACGCATCCACTGTTGCAGACGAAAGTGGCACGTCTAGTGGGTTGCTGTGACAACGAAAGTGCGAGACACTGATGGTCAGCGATGAATCGATGACCCCGATCTATCACGCACGGAGTTGACATGCTTGATTCGTCTTCCTTCGTGGACGTCTCTCCGTGTGCGTTAGCCATAATCTTACAGTTGATCTACTGACTTCTCCCATGCTAACTCAACATTGGAGAAGAACAATCCGTCACACATGATGCTACGCAGTCGGCTCCTCGAATTGAGGTTCTTCCGGATGTTGTACTGAACCACCTGCTGCGGAACGGGTCCAGTAAGTGGTCAGTCTGATCCTCGTATTCTTGGACCGAGTCCTGTGGCTCACACACAACGCATCCTCCGCCACCACCTGGAGACTGCATGGCCTACGGTCGCGCGCACTCTGTTGAGGCAGTGGCTCGTGCACCGAGACACACTTGATCTAATCACTCAGTTCCTCTCATCATTCTCTCACCAGGAACCTGCTTCCCAGCTCCGCTGCACACGTACCACGGTGAACCTGTCACCCGGGGCGTGTAATAAGCCCGCTTCACGCTGTTTCCGGCGGCGAATGCGGGGCATGCACTGACGAAAGCCACCGACATCAACGACGATAGATGGTCTTTGGGTACGCATCCTTAAAGTTCCCTCAAGCTATTCGCCAAGCTCATTGTGCCCCCCTACAGTTCCACCCCTATCTAGCATGCCAGCGGTCACTATCCCTTACGTGCCTCGCCATGTCGCCCCACCGACGACCACGGAGGACCGTATGCGTCTTTCACCCCTCCACCGCCGAGGGTTGCTTTGACCATTGTTGCCTTTGCAGTGGAATGGGCGGACTTGCCCATCATAGACATCTCCAAGGCTCGCACTCTCGAGGGCCGCGCAGAGCTCGCTCCGCAGATGCACGACGCCATGCGTACCCACGGCTTCCTGTACATCGTGAATCACGGTCTGACCCAGGCCCAGGTACGCTCTTCTCACGAGTCATAGCCAATTGACATGACACTTACGTCCTTCCGGTCGAGCAGAACGACCGGATTTTCGACATCGCCGACGTCCCGTTCACCCAGGTGCCTGAAGAGGAGAAGCTAAAATTTACGAGCTCGATCAAAGACTCGGGCTCGTATCGTGGCTACAAGTTCCGACAGCTCTGGGTGAGGGGTTCTTTGATATGCTACGTCTGACATTTGCGTCTCATGACCGTGCTGTACATCAGGCCATCGAAGGTCAAGTCCGCGACCAGATCGAGCATTATCAATGTACGCCACTGTCGATGTCTTTGTCCACCGACAGAGAGCTCACGGTGCTACTACGGGTCAGTCTTCGAGCAGGAGAAGCATCCTGAAGCTTTGCAACCGTTGCTGCCGGAGATAAACGCATTCGCCGCACACAACCACTACAATGTCCTGATCCCGATACTCCAGTACGTCTGTTCGTTGTCTAACGGGACGTTGGGTTGATGCCTGTTCCAGGCTCCTTGCGCGTGGGATGGAACTGCCCGAAGATACTTTTGTCAATGTGCACGGGTATGACTCTAGCACCGGATACGGTGCGTCCTGCAGTCTCGACTCCGTCGTGACGGTGCAGCGTTAATTCCGCAACGATAGCACGCTTCATGAAGTAGTAAGTCAATTGCCAAGATCCGTCTCTCAGCTTGACCACATGGTGGCGCAGCTGGCCGAGGACAGAGGAAGAGGAGACAAAGACTAAGAGCGTGTGGCTGAAGGGGCACACAGGTCGGTCAGATATCTCGTGTCGGTCTCTTGGCCCATGTTGAAGAGATTGTGTCAGACATCGGAACTATCACCATCCTGTGGAGTCAGCCCATCTCTGCTCTCCAGGTCCTGTCTCCGGATGGCAAGTGGCGATGGGTCCGCCACATTGACAATGCCCTGGTCAGTGCATCAGCCCTTTGACGCTGGAGACAGCATGACGCTGATACTATCCCGCCTGCAGGTCATCAACATCGGCGACTCGATGGAGATGCTCTCCGGGGGGTACTACAAGGCGACCATCCACCGCGTCATCCAGCCTCCCGCGGATCAGCGCAACCTCGAGCGTCTCACGGTCTTCTACTTCACGATGGCCAAGGACGATACGAAGCTCGTGCCGTTCACTGAGAGCCCGAAGCTGCAGAAAGAGGGTGTAAAAAGGCGGATCGACGACGAGAACGCGCCGACGATGGGCGAGTGGCGCAAGGGCATCATCAAGTCTTACGGCTTCACGAAACTGCAAAGGAGGGACGATAAGATCGAGGAGGAAGTCGTGAACGGCATACTCGTGAAGCACTACAACTGATGCGCAGATGAAACCTCGGGCGTTGTGCCACATAGACGTCTCTACCATTGCCTCGGCGGAGTTACACGGGTTGTCTTAGCTACCGGCACCTACATCCAGCAAGCACATTCGTCTTTCGACCAACTCTCGTCCGGAGCCTGAGTGGTGCGGTGTAGTCTGCGAGAGATGGCTTGGGTACCTTTAGTGGCCAAACTTGGCGTGCAGATAGAGTTTGTGTGCGCGACGACAGCGCTGCACAATCAGAGAAAGACATACCTCCTGACACTAAGGTCAGCATGCGCATATGTGATCGGAGGGCGTTTCGGGCCGAAAGAGGAGTTGATGGATACTGGAGCTTGATATGGCAAACATGCGACTTGCCATAACCACAGGAGACCAAAGACAAAGCGATGATAGCAGGAGTAGAGGGTAAAATTATAGCATGCTGTATCATACGACCTGCATCGAAGGCGTCACGCCACAGGGAGTTCAAGACGATCGCTGCGGACGCACCTTAGGAGCCAAACTGACGATCTTCCCCCAGCCCTTCATGCGCAAATCCGCGCTGACCACTCCACCAATACGTGTGCCCAACATCTCGCGCTTGTTGTTCAGGAGGACGGCGGCGTTGTCGTCGAAGCGGATGTAGCGGCCGTCTGGCCGGCGGACAGCCTTGCGTGTGCGGACGATGACAGCGCGGCGGACGTCTCCCTGGCGGACCTTGGGGGCAGAGGCGGATGCTGCTCCGGAGATGGGCCGGGCGCGCTTGACGACGCAGACGATCTCGTCGCCGACGCTGCCCCAGCCGTTGTTGACCTTTTGCTTGAGGACGTTGACGCACTCGATGAGGAGTGCTCCTGAGTTGTCTATGACCTGGAGGACACACGCTCATCAGCCCGCTATCAGAGGTCGTGTAACTGGATGCGCACATTGAGCGTTCCCTTCAGGCCAATCATCCCGGGTGAGGGTCAGAAGGAAAGACAGGAGGAGGACGAAAATGTGCTGGCACAGTCAGTAACAAGTATTAAGCGTCAGATAAGTGAGAAGTTAATAACATACTTAGGAATGAGTGAAATAGTAAGTAACCAGTAAGTAACGATTGCTTGACAAGTAAGCAACTGGGTAAGAAAGGGGTAACCCGATAAGGCCCTCATTAAAGCAGTCGGCCAAGGATTAGCCTGGGCGCCAGTGCGGGGTCCATTCCTGCTCTCGACGCTGAGGTCGACTTCATCCGTCTATTCCGCTCATCATCTGTTGCATCATCCGCCACAAATTATGGCCAGCAGACGGGGCTCATCCACCGTGCTCCTCCCCGGGGGGCAGACGATGGCCACATTCACAAAGCACAGCGAGGACGACGAGGGTCTGCCGCATGCAACTAAGAAGTACGTTACCTCCTCAGAACATGCCCCGCGACGACTCGCATGCGATCGGCTCAAATCACAGGACCATGGCAGACCACCTCCGCAAGTTTGAGGCTCTGTAGGTGCTCGTTCAGCAGCAGGCATCTCGCAATGCTTATCCGCCGCGCCCTTCAGTTTCAACATGACCCCGCAGCGGATGCGGATGATCGTCGAGGCCTTCAAGGAGTCGCTCGAGTTGGGGCTCGCCAAGAACGGCCAGGTTGTGGTGAGCACCGTCGTATCTTTGCAGCGGGAGGAATGACGGTGCGATCGGCTGCGCGGAGGGTAGCCCATGATCCCGACATACGTTTTCGGTTGGCCATCGGGGAAGGAGACGGGGATGTACCTAGCAGTTGATCTCGGTGAGTCTCAATCTTTGCGTCCATCTCGCCCAATCCTACCAGTACCTGGCCCGCCTACGCACTTTATGCGCACGCATCGAGCAAGCACACAATCCGGCGTAACTGCATCTCCTACGACCCACTATTTCCCAGCTTTCCCCTGGCCTTGGAAGATACTCCGTTCAGCCGCACATGAAGCCGTGTTCCCATAGCGGCCGCGCTCGCATAGTTTGGCGGACCCACGCGGCCCACTACCAGACGCGAATACAGGGACACGTTACTGACCCTTCCCGCAGGTGGGACGAACCTCCGAGTCTGTCTCGTCTCGCTCGAGGGCGAGGGCAAGTTCGAGATCACGCAGGCAAAGTATCGTCTTTCCGAAGAGCAGAAGCAAGAGGACGGCCAGAGACTATTTGATTTCTGCGCCGAGTGTCTGAAGGCATTCACAAACTCGCATCAGGAGTCCGGGCTGATCCCCAAGGATCGCGTCCTCCCTCTCGGCTTCACGGTACGTCGTATGCTCATTGGTGGAGACCATGTACTGATGCACTCGCTAGTTCTCATATCCTTGCTTGTAAGTCACGTACTTCGCCCAGCTCGGGCCGCGTCTGACTTCCCGCAGACAAGAACGCATCGACCACGGTGTGCTCATCCGATGGACGAAGGGATTCGGTGCCCCTAACACAGAGGGCCATGACGTCGTGGAGATGTTCCGCAAAGCGCTCGCGAAGAACGTACGTGCACGTAACGCGTTGATCCCAGCACATACTGATGTCTTACGCGTGGCCTGCTTCTCTGCACAGTCTGTGCCTGCGGATGTCGTCGCGCTCACGTGCGATACGACCGGCACGCTCATCGCGTCGCACTACGTTAACCCCAAGACGCGGATCGCATGCATCTTCGGTACGGGGTGCAACGCGGCGTACATGGAGCGTGTGCGGGATATCCCCAAGATCTCACACCTCGGGATCGATCCCGACTCAGAGATGGCGATCAACTGCGAATGGGTGCGTCGAGTC
Organism: Cerioporus squamosus; assembly: GCA_022592435.1. Taxonomy (NCBI): domain Eukaryota; kingdom Fungi; phylum Basidiomycota; class Agaricomycetes; order Polyporales; family Polyporaceae; genus Cerioporus; species Cerioporus squamosus. The sequence continues at coordinate 84,953 of JABYQS010000069.1, forward strand.
TGCGGTCAAGTATGCTCGTGTGCGTGCTGAACCTCTCGCTAGGGTGCATTCGACTCCTTCGAGCACGAGAACCTGCCGCGGACAAAGTACGATCAGATTATCGACGAGACGTCCAACAAGCCTGGAGAGCAGGCATTCGAGAAGCTCATCTCCGGGCGATACCTCGGCGAGATCCTGCGGTTGATTATCTGCGAGTTGATCGACGAGGGCGTGCTCTTCCTCGGGCAGAACACATACAAGATCGAGATCCCGTACTCGCTCGACACCGCGTTCCTCAGTCTGATGGAGTCGGACCCCACGGACGAGCTCCTGATGATCATCGGCATCTTTAACCACTTCTTCGCGCTCGAGACGACACTGGCGGAGAGGCAGTTCTTCAGGGCGCTGGCGAAGCTCGTGGCGAGGAGGGCTGCGAGGCTGAGCGCGTGCGGGATTGCGGCGATCGTGAGCAAGATGGGCTACCTAGAGGAGGGATGTGCGGTTGGTGCAGATGGGTCGTTGTACAACGTGCGTTTTGCTCTCTTCTTCCTCTTCCATTCTCTCTTCCCCTTGTGCTGATGGCGGGGCTGTGTGCTGATGTATCTCGCAACCTGCAGAAATACCCGAAGTTCGCGGAGCGGATACACGAGGGTTTGCAGGACATCTTTGGCGAGAAGGGAAAGTGAGTGACGGATCAACTATCGCTATCGGTGGGATGTTGACATGACGCTCCCTCTACCTCGCAGGAACATCGTGACATACCATGCGGAGGACGGGAGCGGAATTGGGAGCGCCATCGTCGCGGCCATGACGAAGGAGAGGAAGGACGCGAACATCTACCCCAACTACTGAGGTTCCCGAGAGTGCGTAGTAGACGGCGACGGCGGCGCGAGAGACGGGAGCGGGAGAGGAGGGAAGGAGGCTGCGTTGAATATCGAAGATCAAAGTAATACACCGACGCCATCATTATCATGTATCCGTACGCGTACCGAGGTCCCTGCCCCCCGATGTCCTTGACTGAATACTCTTGTACCTATGCATATGTCTCGTAGATGGACAATGGCTTTTTCCACTTCCTTCTTTCAATTTGTTACACTCTTCATATCTCGAACGGAGTCGCATGACAGGTCAAGCATCGTCGGGAATCAGAGCTCGTCTTCGATGTCCTGCGATGCAACTTTCGACTGGGGCCGGAGATATCCAGAAAAGTACCACCCCTTGAAGACGCGGCCCCGTCAATTATGCTGTCGGAAGAACATTCCCTTCATGACCTCCTCCTCCTGCGTCCCATCCTCATTGACCGGCAGCGGGTACGCGGCGTACGTCTTGAGCCTCGCACACATCCACTCGGCCATCGTGGGCGTGCTATCCGGTTTCACCGTAGCTCTACTCTCGAGTCGCTGGAGGACAGGGCTCTGCGTGAGCGGAGCGAGCTTGACGGGGTCGTTCGCGACGACGAAGTAGTATACGCCCACGCGGGTGACTGAACGCTGGTCTGGGGGCGGCTGGACGACGCGGTGGATGGCTGCTTTGTAGAACCCGCCGGAGAGCATCTCGAGAGCCTCGCCGGCGTTGACGACCTTCCGGTGCAAGTGCGAGAGTGGAAGAGGGAAGCCGGGGTGTCAGGGGTGGATGGATGAAGAAGTGCGGAGACGAACGGTGCTTACTAGGGCGTTTGGGATGTGGCGGACCCAGCGCCATGTGCCGTCGGGCGACTTGACTTGGAGGCCGGAGACGGGCTGGCTCCAGAGCATGGAGATGCTGGTGAAGTCTGGGTGAGTGCGGATGGCTGTTAGCCGGCTGGTGGGGTAGGGTGTCATGCATGGGAGTCGGACGGACCGGTGTGGCCCATTAGCCAGATGCCCTTGACGTCCTGGCAGTCGTCCTCCGAGTACGGGTGGCTGAGAGTAGTCCAGAACATATGAAATGCTGCGCATACATAGTTACTAGTAGGGGGATATGGCTGCTTACTACTTCTGGAATCGTGCTGCGGGTACAAGGATGTATCAGAATGGAGCACACAACCAGGCAGTACCACACGCACACCAAGTCTTGTTCGTGCCGTTGAACTGGTGCATATTGACAAGGGTGTCCTCAGGAAGCTCGAGGCCGAGGGCGAGCAACCTGAAGAGATGCGCAATACTAGGTAAGAACGATGGCCACGGTCTCCAGGAGTGCATCAAGGTACCGTGCCTTAGAATCGGAAAGAGAATCTTGAAGTGGTTGTACTCATTGAACGCCATGATCTCCGGTAAGTAGGGCTGCAGCGCTTGTGGGTGGTCCTGCATGTCGACCTGATGATGGACTGACAGACTCGTCTTTGTCAGGGTGTTCCATGCCCGAGTCCTCGACAGGCAACGCACCGCTGTACATTCCGATTTGATCACGAACACCATTGTCGATGTGCTGGAAAGGTCGCTCAGCATGGGCCGCAAGCGCGACCCGGAGGCGCGAATCGAGAAATAGGAATACGTACGAAGAACTGGCGCAGCTTGTAGCCACGCCAATAGCCGACCTCCCTGGGCTTCGATTCATACTATTTCTTCACTTCGTCTGGGACCTGAGAGAAAGCGACATCCGCGATATTGACCATCCGCTCGTTCTGTGACGGCATATGCATATCAGATCAGATCGTACGCATATGCGGCTCGCCAGCCTGACTTGAGCTTGACTTAGCCCGTGGTTGACGACGTAGATGAAGCCATTCGTGTGCATCGCGTCTCGCACGACAGTCACGAGCTCCGCACGTCCTTCCGGGGTGTTCATCTTGGACATATCTACGACTGCGAGGTCGGCCCATTCAACTGATTGCGAGCGTGAGAGACGATGTAACGCCGACGAGAGACAAGATGTGTGCTTACGGTTCTCCTTGGTCGGGGGCGGGGGAACGTAATGCGGGGCAAACGGAAGAGTCGCAGGTGAGTGATGCATGTTGACTGGATAGCTTGAAGGTGTCGAAGGAAGAAAGAGCGATTGTGAGTCTCCGGATAGAGTTCAGTCAGAGTGTCTGCGCATCTATAGAAGGCTCGACGTTTGAGCCTCGTTGCAACCCAAAAGCAGCAAAGTCCTTGCTCCATCTAACAGCAAATGGGTGCATATCTTGGAGCTCGGGGGTATCATCAGCGAGGTTAACTATTGAACGTGCACAGGGAGTCATGTCACTTACTGGACGAACCGTTTCGCAGCAGATGAAGACCTACAGCTGCATTGCGGCGGAAGACGTGCCCGCTCAGCGTAAGCACTCACTGCCGAGTATAACAACCCAGGCATCGTGCCGATGTGCTCAGTATAGTAGGCGTACCAGGCGTTGATGAACCGCTGGGCATTCTCTCCCGGCATCCAGAGTTCGATGGGGCCCCTTGCGGGGTTATTGAGATTCGCCACAACGATCATAGGTGGCACAAATAGGCGTAGCAATCTCGACATCGTATGCGGGGTTTCAGGCTGTTTCGCAAGACTCTGTGGATGGTTATCTGCATTCTGAGGTCGTGGATGAGAGCAAGCATTTTTAGCGCTGTGCTCATCAGCCTCGCGGAGCGCTTATCCACGTTGGCAACTTGGATCCGACCACCACCGTGATAGGTACTCGATTGCTGAAGGATCAACCCCTTGATATCTAATACTCCTTCTATAAGCTATGACACCTTCAGTGGTACTGGAACGTCACTCATGATTGTACCTCCCGGATGGCGATATCGTTCTCCGAGCGGTCAAGTCTACGCCGGCTGCCCAAGATGGAGTGCAACATTATGTACCTGCTCTTCCGCGTCCACAAGTTTCTCTTGAGGTACCACTCGGCTCCGTTTGGACATATGTTTGCGGACGCGAATGTCGGCTCAGATGAGACGTACGACGGCGTGCCGATGGCGGAGATGCACGGGGACAGGGCCGAAGACCTTGGGATGCTCCTCAATTGCATCTACAATCCCGCGTGAGTAACTGGCCACTGTGTCTCAGTAACGATACTCATCGGCTCACAGGGAACTCAACTTCAAGAGGTTCGATCCGAACACTCCTCTCGTTATCAGTAGGGCGATTTGCATCGCGGACAAGTACCTCATCGAGTCCCTGCGCGATCGCCTCGTGAAGCAAGTGCCCACGGACTGGCCGACAACTCTGGTGGAATGGGACCGCTTCGATGCCGAGTTGTCGGCCTCACGAAAGATGGTCCGCTATCCGTACGAGCGGCTCGAAGACAGGATAACGTTCGCAGATCTCATCCCCGAACCGGTCGCTGCCATCCTGTTCGCACAGGAATTCGGATGCTCACAAATCCTCCCCGCTGCGTTCTATCACCTCTCGCGCATCAACGCCACGTACGACCTCGACGACCAGACGATGCTCCATGCCACGCAGTCTATGCTAGCACGATGGTCGCTGCTGAAGAAGGACCCCGAGAACCTTGTGCGGTGCATGCACGGATTCCAGATGCTCGACGACTTCTACCTGGAAGCCTTCGAGCTCCTATCTGCGGAATGTCGTGAGGGTTACATGGGGTACGAGGTCATGTCGGAGGACGAGGAGTTGGTGGAAAAATCTCCGTGCCACCCGTTCCTGGACCGCCTGATCTCGCTCGTCTGGGACAAGCGACGCCGCGACACCCTCTGGCAGCGAGATCCCCTGCGCTTGCTGCAGGAGTGCCTCAACCACAGCCAGTTCTCAGAGCTCTCGAAAGAGTTCTTCCCCAAGGGTCTCTGCAATCTTTGTCAGGACAGCCTCGGGCGCGTCGTTGTGGAGAGGCGGAGTAAGTAGGCTCTGGGAGGACCTTCCGAAGTACTTCAAGCTGAATTGAAGTGTACTTGTATATCGCTGTTCTCTATGGCCTACTGCTGGCTCTTTTGCCGCATGTGCGTTGGAGGTAATGGTGGGTAATATTGATCGCGCACCAATTAACGTGAAGTAACCGGCCGTAGCGCCGCCACCAGGGGTGGTACGGGCGTCAACAGTCAACGACGTGCCATTTCGTCCTCTGCGTCCTCTGTGACTTGCGCGTAAGTACTCTGCTTCTACCTCTGTTGCACTCCATGGACCCCAACGAACCTCAAGTGCGCCGGGACGCACATATGTATTTCCCGGACGGCGATGTCGTCCTCAGAGCCGCGGGTTCTGATGGCGTGTCACACCTCTTCCGAGTGCACAAATTCCTCCTGAAGCACCACTCTATGGCGTTCAGGGACATGTTCCACGCCCAGGACGGTTCTTGCAGCGATACTTACGACGGTGCCCCCGTGGCGGATATGCCCGGGGACCGAGCAGAAGACCTAGCCCTCCTCTTAAGCTATCTCTACAACCCTTCGTGAGTGTCGAGCATCTCCGCCTCGTCGGAAGAGCAGATACTGATGTTCAGCATACCAAAAGTCAGCTTTCATTCAGACGACTTGACCCCAACAAGCCTGTCGAGGTCAGCGGAGTCATCCGTCTAGCCGACAAGTACCTGCTCGAGCCGCTCCACGACCATCTGGTCCAGCAAGTCGCCTCCGACTGGCCGACGACTCTCCACGAGTGGGACATTCGCGAAGCCGAGCTCCAGGCCATCCGGAAGGTGTCCAATCAAGAGGAGAAGCAGCTGTGGGGCCGCATCCCCGAGCCCGTCGCTGCCATCCTCTTCGCGCAGGAGTTCGGGTGTCCGCAGCTCCTCCCGGCGGCCTTCTATCAGCTCGCGCAGATCAACTTCAAGCATGCCTACGAGGTGGGAGACAAACCGATCGATCGTTACTCGCTGCCGTGGACTACGCCGGTCGCGCGCTGGTCTCTGCTGGAGAAAGACAACCTCGTCCGCTGCATGCACGGGTTCCAGTCGATAGATGACTACTACCCAGATCTGTGCGGCTTGCTGAGCGAGAATTGCTTCCCGCATTGGGTGGACACCCCAGAGGACTATGAGATGCTCTTCAAGCACTCGAAGTGCTACGCTTATCTGCGGAAGCTCGTTGGGTTGTGTGGGCCGAGGGACGGCGGAGGAACCCACTGCAGCTGCTCCTCGAGTGTCTCGAGCACGAGAAGTATCCCGAGCTGTCGAAGGAGCATTTCCCCGACGGGCTTTGCGAACATTGCTGCGAGTCACTACCGGAGAAGATTGCCCGAGAACGCAAGATGCTCTGGGACGAGCTTCCGAAGTACTTCATGTCGCAATGACCGAAGCATTCAAGCCCGGCTGTACGTCGTTCCTCGTTCTCTGAATACAGGGGTCCGCGCTCACTATTTCGCCTCGTACAGATGTTCATCGACAAAGTCATTGGCCGATCGCAGAGAATGGAGTTCATGCAGACACAATCCACGAGCCCGATTACTTGATTGTACGGGAGATCACCCGAGCACTATACCAGGAATACCAGGCTTTCGCGCATCGCTCAACTGTGATCTATTCTGAAAGCTGAGAGTATGGCGGAGGCGGCGAAGTGAAGACTGTCGTGTTTGAGTCCGGCCTACTATGGCCAAGCCGATTGTCCTGCGAGGGAGTTCCCGCCATGGATTGACCACCTGTCCCGTTCTCTGACTCGTGCCTCGGCCTTAATGCGCTCCCCACACCGTCCGAGACGTTGTCCACTGCCATGCTAATCTCGGGCGCTTCTCCCTGGGGTAAGTCCTCTCGCGACCTCTTCGCGAGAGGAAGGGTCGCATTCGAGCCAGAGCCAGGAGCTGCGGGCTCAGGAGTGGGCCCTGCGGGCTCTATTGGCGAAGCAAGAGATTCTAGCAAAGATCAGACGAAAGAACATTGAAGACCGCCGCCTTTGGACTCACCACGTCGTACAGAGGGTACTCTAGCAACAGCCGCTCCTGGGTCACTGGGGACTGAGCTTGCTCGCTCACTAGCAGCTTGCGGCCCTGAACGATCTGCGTATACGTCGTCAACCACCGAGGCTATGAGGACGCTGATGGGAACATAATAGCGGGACTGACCTGGCGGGTGGCTGCTAGACTTCGCCTCGGCCTCCGCGATCCTGACCCAACTTCTCCGATACCTCCGCCTGATGGACACCAACCATAGGAGAAGCAAGATAGCCGTCACGATCGCCGCCCCGCCTGTTACGAGGACGATGACCGCGATCTTGGTTCCGGCCGATCCGTTCGTCGACGCAGACAACGTCGGGGACGCGGAAGACGACGATGAAATGGACGACTCGGAGGACGTGCCAGCAGTAGTAATGTTCGCAATCGGACCGCCCGGGAACGAGATGACAGGCCTGAAAGTCGTAGACGAAGCATGGGACGCAGTGGGAGTGAACGACCCGGGGAGTGGATCAGAGAGGAAGCCGGAGCCGCGTAATGGACCATGGGCCCCGCGGTGCGAGGTCCCGCCGTCGGTATTGCTCCCGGTGGCTGTGGGGGATGCTGCAGTAGATGTGGATGCCGCTCCGGAGAGGGTGAAGAAGACGCCTGATGTCGAGCCGCCGGAGATCTGGCAGTCTAAGCAGATGACGGTGCCAGGCATCGGTATACCGGTATCCTGAGTACTGCTGAACCCTTGGCTGCACTGGTGGTGGTAGTCGGAGGCAACGTATCTACAAGCTGTGTCCGCGCCGTTTATGAGTGCGACATGACAGAGAGGATCATCGTCAACCGTTGCGGTTGCTACAGCAGTGGGCCCGCGCCGGCCTGCGGGAGATCGTGTGGTGGAGGAGACAATGCGTGGGAGCACCGACCTATTGCGAACACAGGTTCCCCGAGACAAGGTTCGCGCCCGAGGCCAGAACATGCTTGACGTGGTTGGCGCACTTAGAGCATAGAGTTGTGCCATTGAGAGGCACTCTATTTGCGAGATGTCTTCAGTGCGTACGCACTCATCGTCATGGAAGCTGCGTGCATGGCGCTCTGCCGTCGTGACGCCGTGCAAGTGTCGCTGCTTCTTGGGCCCTCGAAGCCACGGCGCGCATCTGGGAAACGCGACAATCAGCCTCGTTGCCCATAGGCAAAGATATACAAACTTGACGAACGTGCTAATGTGTCTCGACTGCTTCCTCACCTCGGTTGGACGACCTTAGGACGGCTGAGAAGTGCTTCCATGTCTACGCTGGTTCTGTCTTGGTTCTGTCGTTCCAGAAGTATGCAACTGGAAGCGGATCTGGCGCTCAGCTGTAGTAGGGTTGGAAGCCGGTGGCGGCGGGACCATGGGTATGACACCAGCTTCATACTGTCCACTTCTGCACAGCTGATGAGAATAGGTGGTGGTCCGATGTTTTGTTAGTACAGAGGGTCAACAAGGCACACACGATCGCCGAAAGACACCGAAGGAAAGTCGAACTACAACTTGCTCTTCTCAGCCTTCTTCACATACGCAATCCCTGCGCCCAAGCACACCTGCAACGAATGCATCGTCAGCACTGGCAACCCCGTCAAGCAAGCCTCCACATGCGACTCACCTTCCCAGTCGCCAAGTTCTTCGTGACAAAAGTCAGCTCCGTTTCACCCTCATGACCCTTCGCCTGCGCGGGCCCAACCTCCCAGATGCTCGTCTCGAGCGCGTCCCCAGGCTTCACGGGCGCAGTGAAGCGCACGCCAAACAAGGTCAGCGACCGCGGGTCCCCGCCCCCGACGGCGGACACGATCGCGCGCGCGGCGAAGCCAAACGTCGCGAGCCCGTGCAGGATCACCCCGCCGAAGCCCGCCGACGCGCCAATCGCCGGGTCTGCGTGCGCGCGCGTGTCAGCAGGGATGAAGAGCAGGACATGGAGCGGACGCACTGATGTGGAGCTCGTTGTAGTCCCCGCTGAGCCGGTAGAGCACGGCCTGCTCGGGCGTCGTCTGGTCGCGCACGACGTAGTCGGGCTTGCGGTCCTTGGGCGGGTTCTTGGCCTGGGGCGGGCCTGCGATGCGCTTCGAGAAGTTCGTGCCAGTGGCTTTTGCGCCAAGGTTGAAAGAGCCGCTCTGTCGTTCGAGTCGTCAGACCAAAGGCCGAGGATGCGAGATGCGGCCAACGGAGACGCAATGTGAGGGAGGAAGACATACATAAAGCCGTGCGTAGGGCGTGCCCTGCGAGTCGACGAGCGTGGACTCGACTTCAAGGATGATACCGGACTCTGCAGCAGTGTGGACGGGTGTGTCATGAGCTCCGGCGCAACTGAGATGCACTCCGACATACTGTTCTCCGAAATGGCGACGAGACGCTTCTTGATCTTCCAACCAGGACCGCTCACCGCGGGAAGAGGCTTGAGTATCTCGATCGACTGGCTGCCGTGCACCTAGAACCGCATCGCCCTCAACGACTTCAAGGCACGATCCATTGAGCGTGTAAACGCACACCACGGTTTGGGTCGAACTTGGGAAGACCGGGAACTGACTTGCCACCGGTCATAAGCTGGCGGAAGTTCACGACGTCTTGGCTCGTCCCTATAAAGGGCGACAGGGAGATCTCAATATCAGCATGTAGCCGGTGCGGACGAGCGCGACATCAAGACTCGCCTTTGAATGGCAGGACAACCGGGTACGTTGGGAATGGCGCCCAGGACTTGTCTGCAGGTGTGTGTTTCAGTTGTGGCCTGAGGCGCAGATGAATGCCATTGACATACCAAGTTCTGTAGACAAAGCAAGCATGAGTCAGCGCTCGAAGGATTACGACGGGCCAAGAAACCAGTGGGGAAGGAGTAACTGGGCCAAGAAACCAGTGGGGAAGGAGTAACTAATCCTCATGCACACCAGGAGAGGCAACTTCGACAACTGTCACAGACCTGGCGCGACTGCGCAAGTCCCGATGTTGCGGCAGATGCAGCAGTCGGGGAAGGCGTTAACCTCGCGATCTCTGAGGCCAAGGAGGCGGCCGTAAATAGATCGCACAACTCCCTGGTCCCCACTGTCTTGGCTAGGCAACACAGGGGAAGACCGTTACCTGCATCTCAGGCAGGGTCGTAACATGCGACATGCGTTATGTCTGCGCCAAAGGAGCCGACGGTGGCACATATCGAAGAGCTGGCTCGTACACGAGCCCGGGACCTGGAGGGATGAGGGAAGCAATGGTCTACGGCTGTTTTCAGTGGAAGGCGATCTCTGATCATCAAAATTCTAGCCCGAGCGGAGCGACAAGAGAGTAGCACGTATTACTGTTATCTTGCAAAAGCCATTTCGTTTGGTTCTGGTTGGCTATGAGCGACTGGGCCTGTGCGGCCAAAGAATTGTCCACGAGTTGTCCTGGTCCTGGTCCGCGACCCTGCGCGACTCAGACAAAGAACGGCACTCCGGACGATTTGCAACATCGCCCTCTCTGAGCCACAGCTTACTACTAAGTGCTGCCTCTCATCCCGAAACGGCCCTCCAACCGCCGATGACCTCCTGCAATCCATCACATGCACTCTCCCTTCGAGTCTCGTGAAATTTCAGAGAGCACGTCTACTGCAAACTGCTGGCTTGCCGTAGACGCACGCCAAGGCCCAAGTCCGCAGCTCGCAGGTTTTGTGGCTTCGGAGATGTTGGCGCAACACCTTTTTCCGACTTCTGCTATGATCTGCCGCAACACCGGACTCCTCCAAGCCCGGCATGTGCCTGGCCGATGTCGCGGCAGATCCATGCCTGTCTGTCCACAGCCAACGGGTAGCCCACAGGCTCGCACATATCATATGAAGCTTTCACCGGGCAAACCGGGCGAACTGCCCGTCATTGCATCGACTGGCCGAAGCGAATGCGAGGCGTCTCTTCTCTACATGATAGCTGCTGGAGCCAATGGTGGCGTCTCTCGAACAGCTGGCTCCCGTGACATGCAAGGATAGGGGAGACAATGATTTACGGGGATTGTAGGTCGACCAGTCTTCTGGCCCGAGCAGAGCGACAAGAGAGCAGCCCACATTGCTGTACAACCATATCGTCCCTGCAGCCTTTGGCGGAGGTGGATGCATCGTGTACAAATAGTTCACGCCACGATGGCATCTTCCAACAGCAGCATTCGAAGAACCCTGAGACTGTGGGCCAACCCATCGCGCTCGCCCACAAACTGGCTCGCTGGTGCACGGTACATTCCACCTAGACGAGAGTACGTACCGTTGATGATGGCAAAGTCATTGGCCTTGGCTCCTATGCCAGTCCCATACAGCAGCAAGTCCCTCTGGTTCCACGACACCTGACGCAAGGAGGTCAACGTCAGATCCTGTGCGTTGTTCGAGTCTAAGTAACTCACCGGCTGGTCTTCGTACTGGTATCCGACGGCCGAGGCGAGGTCGTACTGCTGAGACATCCTGGTTCACGTCTGGTATAGCAACTGATAGAGTGTGGGGCAAGGGGCAGGAGGAGGAGGTCCAAGTGCAGGGGACATGATGCGGGGGAACGGTGAGCTGAAGTAACCGGTTCGGTTCGGCCTGTGCTTCTCCCCGAACCCGGCAGTCCCCGGTCGCCGACGCGTTCCCCGTGACCATCATGTGATTACGCGTCGAGGCGTGACCAGACGCGTAGTGTGACAAAGCCTTGCTCTTGCCTCCCGTTCCTTTCGCTCCCTCAGCCGGCTCGTACTTGTTCTTCCTCCGCCTAGCTTCCTGCTTCTTCTCTTGCTTGAGACAGCTTGGAGACTCTCCCTCTATCGACACGCATCTCACTTGGCGTCAATATTCACGCGAGGATATCTCGGACTTACTTAGAACCCTAGCACACCTCCGGAGCTCTGCGGAAGACCGTCCGCTACGCACGCACACTGGTGCTCGACACTGGAGATTGCATTGTTTCCTTATTTAGGCTCTACGCCGCTTGGAATTATTTCTAAGTTCCAGCATAGATCCTCGCCCTCGCTCTACGAGAAAGGTCGATCAGTTGCCGGCCCTTGGCTGTTTTCGAAGTACCTCCTACCTGCGCCTGAAACTCCAGCCACCCTTTTGAAGCTCTAGGTCCTCAGCGAGCCCCTTGACATCTCTTCTCATGCGAGGAATAGTATGCCTACCGCGAGGATTCAATTGCCCATCGTGCCCAATTCGCCGCGCCACCAGCCGCTTTGCCTTTGTCTTTGTTCTCCTCATATGCTCCGCGCCACTCCCCGCTTGCAATTGTGCGCTTTGTGCTGGACCTCAGGCAGCGGCGGGCCCAAGCGTTGACCGGGCGCACAGATATAAAAGCCTTCGTGAGCAACCACACTTCGACAATCCCCACTCTCCCGCACTCTCCTCGGTGTCTCTCACTGCTCACTCCCTTAGTACCTGCATACGCACAACTCGTACAAGCCCCCGATGGACGCCGTGCTCGAGACTTTCCGCAGTTTGAACATCTCGGGCTCCCCGCAAACCCCCTGCCCGCCCAAACCACGTCCAACAACCAGCCCACTGAAGCTCAACGTGCTGCTGCCTACCGCGCCCCCCGCACGCTCGCGCTGAACGTCGAGCCCGAGCAATTGTACCCGATCGAGGTGGACGGCGTGCCCGGTCTGCGGATCTCGGACTGGGCCATAAAGGAGAATATGGAAGACCCGTGGTACGGGTACATCCGCGACTTCGACCTCGGGTGGAAGAACATCGAGCACAACCTCCCGAAGAATGGCAGGCCGGTGTGCCTCTTCAAAGTTCGGGTGAGCGCAGTTTGTCTGTCGGAGATTGCAGATTGTGGCTGACGGTGTTGACGAACGTCTGCCGCTGGACGGTAGTCCCCGCGGACGGACAGACCGCAGCAGTCGCTGGAGTACGCGCACAATCTGATACTGTCGTCGAGTGGGCGGCCGTTGATGCTCGGCCACCTGATTTGCCAGTTCGTCAAGGCGCAGTGGCGCGACTACCAGGTGAGCCCCCGTGGTCTTCACATCCGGGTTTCAGCCAGTACTCATGACTTCCCTTCGCTACCGTCCATGCTCTCACTCTCGTCCCACTCTCGGACTACGTGCCTCGCATGCACAGGCCGTCACGAACCAGGTCCTGGAGCTGTACGTCGGACGCCAAGGAGGCCCGAGGACGCGGGAAGAAGCAAGCGCATATGCTCGGCTGGTTCCCCTGGACGAGCTGTACATCGTCGCTGTCATGCGCGCGAACGTGAACGGGATCGAGGGGTGGTTCCCGAAGATCGAAAGACGGCCCAAGGCCAAGGTCCAGGTTGCCGGGGGATCGTCCAACGGCCGGCCGACTGCATTTTGATACCCAGATACTATCAGGGACACGGTGATACAATACAGCGCATTGTGACGATCTCAGTTCGAAGAACAGCATCCTTCTCTGTTGATGTATGGCTTCTCTGCCCTTCATGTGTGCCACTGTTCGCATAATCGCCTGAAAGGCCGCAATCGAAATCTTCAGAGAAGTCGACCTCGCTCGTCGTGGCTTCTGGCTCTAGAGATGCTCCCATGGAGCCAACGATTCGCTGTTCAAACACGAGCGTAGAGTTAGTGTGTGTGTCCGCGTCCGGTTCCGAGTGCGATAGACTGGATGAGCCAAGGTCGACAGATCTGTAACTGGCTCGTTGCAAGTCGAAGAGGAAGTTCGAGACTAGGATCACGGTGAGCCTGGAACCCGGAGTCCGTGAGCCACGCGTCAAAGATATGGGTGCCCTGCTGGTGAGGACGTACGGCTGAGCGAAGACACTGATGTTGCCCGTGGCGTTCAAGGGGTCGTCAAACTATGACGGGCAGCAATAAAAGTTCGCATTAACGACCGACGTGCCGGGGCAACTGATGAACGATCACGCACGGGGAGAGGCATCGCGAGTATGAGACGGAGTGAATTCAAAACAAACAGGACGCTGCACGTCGAGTTCATGAGTCTCACATCCATCTCGTCCGGTATTGTCAGGGGAATCCTCACATGAAGTACAACATCCCTGAAGGGTTGTGCATCAACACCGGCCAGTCCGGAGAACGTAGCCTTGGAGCTCACCATTGCGATACATGACAGCCGTCAAGGACGACCGGCTGATCCCCTTCGTGCGCTGGCGGAGGCTGTACCAGGTCACACCAATGAGTACCACGTCGGATGCGATATGCGTCGTTCGCGCAGCTATCGAAACTACGATCAAACCAAGGGGATATGGTAAGTCACGCAGGCCACCGAAGAAGGTTACGAACGTACGTCTATAGGTTCAAGAGAAGCTCGTGCTTGTGTGCGAGTGGCAGTCGGGAACTACGTACTGTGTGGCTAAGGTCTGTCCGAGACCAGGAATCGCCGTGTTACACCCCCAGGCAGAGTCGACATGACCGGTCAGCCCGACCGCATATTGAGCCTGGATAGATTATTGTCAGTGCTCAGCTGCCAGTGCTCGCTCGCAGTACAGCGCAGCATCCCGTACCATATCCATCCCGTATGGGACGAGGCTGAGGAGGAAGACAAAGACCGCCAGAGGCCGGTTCCTGTTAGTCAGTGCGTATGCTCGCACGGCGCCGAATGCTTGAGGATTTGGGCGACCTTCAGCTAGGGAGTATGACAGTTGAACATATAAACTAACCTGCCCACGGGATGTATATGGCATAGTAGAACACATCCATCGTCCTGATGTCGTTTGCGCATCTAAGAGGTGTGGCATGCATGTCAGTGATAATCCTCGCCAGTGTGGCAGCCGTGAGTTTCAGACGTACGCCTGCTCGATGTCATCATCATCAGGAGCCATGGTTTTTGAACGCGCACACAGTAGTCGAGTACTCACAATTTCAGACTTGATCCATACTGACGCAAGTTCCATGATATAGCTGATCAGGATGAGGTACCGGTTGAGCAGGAAGATTGCTGTGGCTCCCGTGAACTTCCGCTTCCAGAACAGCTCAACTTCTTCGCCGAAGGTGAGCATATGCTCGCAGATTATCAGCGCTAGCAGGACGAAATCGTAAGTTCCGATAGCTCCATGAACCAGACGGTGGCTACGGCAGTAAGAGCTCACTGTATGCGGCATAGACTGCACTGTTACTGGCGAAGCTACGACAAAGAGGGGCCTCAGTATTGCTAGAGGGTCAAAGGATGTAGTGCATGCTCACGTACAGAGCTTGGTAGTTCTCGATAATAGCAGTCTCGGTGGCGGACATTGCGATGAATCACAGACGCGGGAACAACGAAGCAAGAACTAGCCGCAGTGGAGACTCCGCGTCGCTGCGGTTACTTGTACTTCAGCGAGCGTACTCATCAGAGAGACAATGCACATTGGCACTGGCGATGCGGCATGAGTGGATGGTCCGGGCAGTGCGGCGGACACACAAACGCTCTGCGCTGAGAAGATTTCGCGACAGTGGGTCCACACTGGTGGCGCTATGCCACTGTAGCTGTGTCCTAGTGCTATGATCGTCATTTTCAAGGAGAGACGGACCTAGAGTGTGCTTACACAATTGCTTCTCCACCAACCTATCTGTGTCCAAGCGGGAAGTTGGCTTTCAGTCGACCCCGGTAGGCGACTCGGTCTGAAAGGTAGCATGCTGGGAAGCGACAGGATTTGGCAAGCGACGCTCAGAGGGCACCAGAAGTGAGGTTCTCTGGGGGATTGGAGGCACATGGGTGAGATGGGGCGGTCGCAGATGCAGCGCACTCACTGATTATCGTTTAGGTTCCGATATTATGCCCATCGAACGACCTCCAATCGCTCGGCGATTGTGAACATCTTCGGTCATCCGTCCTTTGACCATGTTGGCCAGCTGAGCGCGGATTGGGCACTGAGAAGTGAGCTAAGTGAGCACGAGAACAGCAATTCTGAGACGTGGTGCCAGTGGAAGTCGAGCTGTACTGACGGGCCACATGAGCGCGATTGTTCCTATCCCGGCGAGTGTGGCAGACCGGACGTCTAATATCCACAGAAGCCTGAAAAAGTTATCCACCCGGCCTATGACCAAGCCAAAAGATGCGGCTTGCAACAGCAAACTACCGGCGCAAGGGCACATAGTTATACAGAGGCTAAGTGCCTCGAGGTATGTGACGAGATGGATATGATGGAGGTTCGGGCAGTATACCTAACTCCACAATCATGGGCGTTGAATCCACGCAACCGCTTCATTCAATCAACATGCGATGCATATCGATGGCTTCGCGCATCCAGCGGTCATCTGTCAATGCCCGCGTGGTTCTGACCACCTCAAGAATATGCTCTCCACTCGGCATGACACAGGACTTCCTGTGGCATCTCCATGTAATGGGTCTTGCCTACGTGATTGGTCGGCGATGTGCTGACATGTAGAGCAGGGAGGGGGTTCGAAGACACGCACCTGTGTAACCTCACCGATGTACTTATTCTCAGCGATGGCATTGAAGACTCTGCGGCAATTGCGAAACCCCCCTATGGCAGAACTTGGATAACGATTGCGAGCGAGCTCAGAAGTTGCGACAAGGAACAAGACAAGGAAACACTAAGACGTGGTTTACTTACTACGCGGTCTGGTTCGGTTCTACACAGCCCCTGTATTCACACGGATCAAGTCTCGAGCGCTCGCGGTGCTTGATGCTAACTTCGTGGTCCTCTTCCTCCCTCTCCCTCGTTATTCTGCCTTATGCACTCCTCCTCCCCGGCGTTCTTTCTCCATGCATGTGGTCGCGTGTTTGGAGCGTCCGAAACCGCGACGTGCACCATGTTTCAGGCCGACCTGCCAGGCCTTCGCCAGCCTGAGACCGAGGTTCGGCATTCCATGACCTGCAGTGGGAGTACTACTGAAATTCGAAACACCAGCTGACCACCGACGGCAGCGGCCTGCCAGTGGGCGTTGCAACTCAGGGGCGTCTCTTTAGTCGAAACTGACAGATTTCGTCTTTTGATGACGTTCGGCGCACCTGGATTAGCCTCGTGCTGTGCAACACGCCTCGATGTCCTCGATGTTGCGGGTCTTGGATCGATCCCGGCAGTTCTCACATCCTGGCTATACTCCAGGCTACCTCTGTCTGTGATCGCTGTACCTCGGAGATAGCTCGAAAGCATAACATCGTATGTCGGGGGTCGGAACCGCCATAGGGCATGGTGCATACTCGTTGCGGCCATCGAAGGCCGATGCATCACTGGCATGCGCTCCGTACGTCAGCGGGCCCGCAGCGCACTCACTGCGATCTGCTATAAATATGGGGAGTTTCGCCCTCGAAAGATGCTCAACGACTTAGGTCTCACCCATCTCATCGTTCAGTTTAACTCCAAGCATCAAGCATGAAGGTCTTCTCCGTTCTCGCTGCCGCCGCGCTCTTCGCAGCAGGTTCAGTCTCCGCTGCCCCAGCTGCCGCTGAGGAGAACTTCCCCCTCATCATGGAGACCAAGTACGCCCGCCTACTACTCGCTTCCATCGTTCTCGTCTTGACTGTGTTTAGCTTTGACCTTCGCCAGTGCGCGCAGACTGAGCTGAAGTGGATTGGGGGAACTCGTGCGTTGCACCATCGCTACTTCACTCATGGTCATACTGACGATGATTTGTGTCTTGTAGCGGCGTACAACTTCGTAAGGAGCAACTTGCTGCATACCTTGATCGATCTGCTGACATCAACCATTCCTCTGTCGCTGCTCTGCATAGTCGTACGTCATGCCGTGTGGCTGCTGTGTTGAATGACCGCACTCATACGTTCTCGACAGGATGTACTTGAACGGAAAGCGTGCCGTCACTTGGTTCGACGCACCCAATCCGTTCAGTTGGGAGGTGATCGTCTCTACTGGTACGTAGATACTAGCTTCAGAAGCGATGACTTCCCCACTCACAACGCCGCTCCCCCTCCAGGTACGGTCGTTCGGTTCGACGTCCAGGACTCCGTAGGGAGGTCGTCGAGCTCGATTCCAGTGGTCGTTGGCCCCGGTAAGCCTGCGTTGTTTCAATGAATGTCACCACTTCCGCTGAACGCGACTCGTCCTCAGGCTTCGACAACTGCACTCTTATTGCGTAATCACTCTACTCACGTTCACTTCATATTGCATGATGATCATGGACATGCTTCTGCATACGGACTTTGCGATAATATACGACAAGGGCTAATGACAATTCATTCATACCATATTCCCATCACAGCAATCCCGAGTAGAACCCCACCTTCTGCCATACATCTCTCGTCGAAGGATACGCCTCCACGAACTCCGCGACCCACGGCTTCGCGCTCCGGTAGAACGCGATCTCGACCCACAACATGCGAGCTCGAAGACGTCACTGGAATCGACGTCCTTCCTCCGCCAGTCCGCGCGTTCCTGCCAGCCCTGCAGCTTCAACAAGAGGAGCGGAATGAGCGGCATGACAGGCAGATCGGAGATCTACTGCACGCTGTCGTGCGGCACGTTCGGGATGGTGAGTGTTGGGAGCCCAGGGACGAGGATGTCGACCTTGCAGCGCCGCACCGTCCGCTCGCCTGGCCATCGCGCAAAGAGACGGTACCAGAGCACCTTGTAGCGCTCTTCCGGTTTGGCGGAGGGGACGAGGTAGAAGTCGAGCATGCAGCACTCGACGAGGTATTATTTCAGCTCCTCTGGGTCGTGATGGCGTGTGAGGACGACCAGGTCCACATCTTGTCCCGGGGGTCGTTAGCGTGTGGTCTACGAGAGGGAAACTGCGCTGACAGTCGATGAGCACGGTGGGTGAGACTCACGTTCGGCATCCGATGGGCACCATGTAGCTGGCATGCAGTGCTTCCGAAGAGACAGCTGCGCAGCCGCAGGAGGTGGAAGAGGCCCACGGCTATGTCTGCGATCTCGCCGATCTACTTCAGCGTAGGGCATGCGCGCGACATCGCGGAGAAATTGGCGGCGGTCGAAGAGTCAGCGATCGTGGTTAAATTTCCTCGCGATAGCTCCAAGACATACGTTTGGGTGCTCACAGCATCCAGGACTCCGTCGGCTGTCATGAAGTTCAAGTGTTACGCTTGTAGGCCTGGGTATGCCTCCCCAGTCCGAACCTCCTGCCTACGCTGATCTTAGCTTGTATGCCGACCTCAACAACTGCAGCACCATCGGCTACCGAAGTCATCGTCCGATCGCTGCTCCAGTGCCACTGCATGAATGCATGAACGGACTTCCTCGTGAACTTATGAACATTCGCAATTGGACTTCAGTCTGATAGGTATACAGCATGACTTAATCCGAGTCAATCTCGCCCGCGTACATCAGGGAAAACTCCCAGCCATAATTAGCTCTAATTTATTGAGGTCGTGCACCTAACTGTCTAATAATCACATCATGGGTTCTAATCAGCCTATTGGCGACCTAATCCGCGCGCTGGATTGCATAAGATGCAATAAGTTCCCTTGGATAACACTAGTGACTACTTAGTAGACAATCTTGTACATATGACGGTCGGAGAAGCTGTTCACGAAGAAAGCAGGGCACTTATCTAATACATTGTCCGATGTCCATTCACGAGGGGCGACGGCTCCATACTCAGGGAACAGATGACAGCTACGTTCCAGCTGCTCAACGGGGATGATGCTCGCCAACCGTGCACGGCCGCGCAGAGAGCGCTTGACCTTGTAAAGTCCATGATTGACTCCCGCGTCGTCAAACGGTGTGAACCACTCAACGTAAGCAAGATGGTTCGGGCGTTGCGACGATGGCAGGTGCGGGAAGAGATCCCGCATGCCTCTCTCGGGGATCTTGAAGACCAGTCGCACCTGCGCAACGCAAAACCCTGCAATGAGATGTGTGTGGTGAGCGCGTGCGACAACGTGCAAGACAGACATTGACTTACGGCGAATACCGGCAGCTTCGGATCCTGAGTTGCGCACGAGCGCGGTGTCGAAACGTCCAGGGAGAACATGGCCGTGCTTGTTCTGGCGCGTCGGACGGGAATGAATTACATCGCGGAGCTCGGAACCCGGCAGTGCGAAGCTGTGCGGGTCGTCAAGCCACAACTTGACCTTATGATAGGCGGGAATCTTGTGGAAGTTCAAGTACACGCTTGCAGCAGCGCGTTCCTGCTGCGCCGGTGTGAACTCGGGATGGTTGCGCTGCACAACAAAACGAGAGAGTGCGTCACGGAAGTATGTTGCCCCATAGCGCGTCGGCAGATCCGCGATCTTGACGGCCTTGACGGACGGGTGTCGTGTCATCTCGATGCGTCGCCTCGGTTTCTTGGGCGGGTCCTGCGGGCGACCTACGCGCGCGCGGGGTCGCTTGGAAGGCCGGTGGCATGTGCGGGAGACTTCGGAGTGGGATGTGCTGGTGGGAGGAGGGCCAGGGGCGGACATACGAGCAGAGGAGGATCCTGGCACAGTGTCAGATGTGTCCATGGGGACGTCGGCTGAGGAGGAAAGCGGAGCACCGTGGCACTGGAGAGGCACAGAGGGCTGCGCAAGCTGCCACTCCACGAACTTCTCGTGCCTGAGTATCTTCTCGCGCCGTTCTAACCACTTCGTCATCTGCGTGAGCTCGTCTTTTTTGTTGGTCGCTCGGTACGCGTCCTTGGCCATGTCGATATGTAAGCGTTCGGAGTACTGAGTGTCGTAGTTGTCAGTCGTCCCGAAGAACTCGATAGAACGCCGGTAGTGGTCGAGGCTGTGTAGCTTCGGCAAGCGGAAGTGGGTCCGAATACCAAGATCGACAAAGATATCCTTGTTAGCATGAAATGCCTCGAGGGCCTCGTCGAGGAGGCGAAGTGTGCGGGATGTCTGTGTTGTGTACTGAGCGATGTAGAGGAAGTCCAAGAGAGCACGTGTGGCGCGGACAAGGCGAGCAGGGGAAGCCCCATTGGGCAGTGGAAGGCCAATGATGAGGCCGAGGAGGATCCGGCAGATGTCCTGGTGTTCCTTGCCAGTGACTCGAGAGAGGTTCGACAACCCCTTCCCGAAATGACGCAGGTGGTGGTTAGGAGGTAGGCGGCGACAACGAGCATCAATCTCATCGTCACCGTAGGCCTCTTGAATCCAGCCGAGGAGGTGCTTAACGACACCTTGATAGAGTTGGTGAAGGATGTCGGGGGTGATGGCATAATGGATATGAGTGTACGGCAGGTCCTTCCAGAACGGTTCAGCCAAGGGCTTGATCCCAGCATCTTCACAAGCTTTCTTGAAGGCGCGAGGGCCTTCGTCGAGCGCGTCGAGCGCGTCCAGAATCTTGGAGAGATCGCGCATCGGGCGATCGCTATCGGTCGTGCTACCGACATCATCGCGGTGGATAGGACACTTCGGGCATTCGCCAGTCTTGCAGCCGGTGACTAGAACTTGCTCCGGATAGTCACCTACATACACGGCCAGGATCGGATGACCGCGGCGCACGACACCGTCACCGCTCGCAATGGCAATCCCAGTTTCACCAGCAGAGATGAGAGGCTGGAGTACTCGCGACATGCACCCATGGAACAAGTTCGCAAGCATACGCCGGCGAGCAGCCTTGTTGGTGATGTGCAGGAGACGGGTTGTGGGGAGGTAGGCGAGAAGGATCTGGCCTCGTCGGGATGGCTTGCAACGAACCTCTTTCGGGAGGTTGCCCAGGGTCATGTATACAGGATATGCAGATTTGTTGCCGAAGAGTGTGAGCTGCGTTTTGTCGGAGGAGATGATGATGGGGATGACGGTGGCTCCCAGTTGGGACTTCTCTAGCTCCTTCTGTTTACACCCCAAGGTTAGTACGTGGTTCCGAAAGACAGCGACTCAATTCTACTCACTTGTGTTGCCCACCACCATTTCCCGGTGTTCATATCGAAGTAGACCCGAACAGTACAGTCAGCATCCGTGTAGTGACGCTCAGGCACGAGCAGGAGAATCGGCGCAAACTCGGGGTCGCCGTAGAGTGCCTCAACGCATTCAAGAACATCGCGGAAGAACACCTCGAAGGCTTGTCCACCGATGATGATCTCTTCGCGCTGGAATCGGGGCCGGGCGTTCGGGAGTTTCTTATCAATGATCTTGTTCAGGTCGCGGGATGTCTTGAAAGACAGAGCCAAACGTTCGGCAACCTGGTATCAGCGACGGAGTTAGTCGCTGTTCAGCAGATCCCCAATCGCCAGATTACTAACCTCTTCGATGTCGAGGAGTTCTGAGAACGCCGTCGAACCTGATCCACGTAGTTTCGCCCATCGAGCAACCTTCCAATCCAGCGCTGACGTGAACGGTGCGTACGGGTTGCCAGGTTGGGCACCAACAGTCGCGCGGTACGCATTGTAGGTAGAAGCGGACGCCGCGGCCTGAGAGACACATCCAGCGGGCAACGGGGCCCCAGCGCGTTTGCCTGGGTAGCGCACGAGGTATGTCTTGCGCTTGGCGCCCTGTTCGATAGCGTCGCGCTCGGTACTCGAAGGAAGAGAAGGTCCGCACGGGGGTTCGCGTGATTGGTGGAGGGTGTCAGGCGAGGACGGAGAAGTCTGCCTTGGTGGTGGTTCCCAGGTGGGGTGGACAGCATCGTCGTCATCCTCAGAGTCGTCGGAGGAGTCCGAAGTCTCGGGTCCCTCTGCCACTGCAGTGTCCTCGAAGAACGCGGGATCGTACTCTCCGAAGAAGTCACCTTCAAAGGGTACCGGATCTACATCCATGTCGAACTCAGCGAAGTTGGGCAAAGGCGGCGGCGAGGCCGATCCCTCAGACTGGGGATGCGGAGGGTCTTCTGCAGCCGGACGCATATAGAGATCCTTGAGCGCAGCGCATGCCGGTTTCTGTGTTTGCGTGATATGGTGCGTGAAGCCAGATGGCGTATACTGCTTCTTGCATGCGGGACAGATCTGATACATGGCGGAATGTCGTGAGGGCAAGCGCGTTGGCTCAGAGGGCAGTGAACAGTTGTGGGACTTGGAAGTTGCGGAGAGGGCGACAAGATGGCTGGCGTGCCCTCGCGGCTCTTGCGCGCTTCGTTGGCAGTGGTTGAACCAAACTCACGAGCGTCACGCGAGTTCTGGCCTCACATCGCTGTATCCAATCATCGCCCACTCATTATTTCGCTCGAAGAACTGTACAGTTGCACACGAAAATTCAGAGTCCGAAGTCAGGGCGCTGGATGCTGGCTAACCCAACTAACCACGCACCTGTCCGCTCCGGTAACCGAGTGTCCATCATCTTCTCGTGCGAACACGACTCTCTCGAACCCTTCCCTATCTGATTGCTTCAGAGACACTCTTCAATGGCACCCAAACCCCGTCCTGTCAAGAAAAAAGACACTCACGTGTCCCAGGCCACGGCGACCACTCCGGTGGATGCCAACGGCCAAATCCCTCAAAAGCCCACGACAGCCGCTGGCAGTCGCAGGACCCGGGCATCCCTAGCTGCAGCAGCGGCAACCGACATAACCACTCAGGCCAACGGGCCGCCAGAGATCGGCCACCAAGATCCGGCGCAAGCACCGTCTCCGAAGTCCGCGAACAGTGTTCCTGGTAAGCAGACAGCTTTTGTTAGCCATGCGGGGCACCATTGTTCTTGCTTAACTTACCTCATCCCTGTGTTCGCTTATCCAGCGGATGCAGGCCCTGAGAAAGGTCACGGTCGTAAGCAAGCGCCTGCCACCAAAAAGGGTAAGCACGCACCATTGGGAGGTATGCAGCCTCGTGTGTACTGAACATGCCGCTGATTGGGGATCTTCTCTCGCAGCAACGGCAACAGATGTGGCCAAGACGCGCAAACGCGCAGGCTCGGGACCTCAGCTGGCACCACCCACAGCGGCCAAGAAGCCTAAGAAAAATAACAAAGGGGAGACAGGTCAGTCCGACGCGCGATCAACGTTCTGCGCACCGCCGAAGTACTCACCAGTCGTTCAGCAGGCGATGCCAAATCCGCGAATAGCAACACTGGAGTTCCGAAGCCACTTCGTGCGTCTTCTTCCTCCGCTCCCGGTGCAAACCCGGCTTGAAGTCTCCGCCCACAGATAACCGCCGGGCTCCTCGCCCACCCCCGATTGAGTTCGAAAGTGACGAGGAAGTGGCCTTGGCCATGGCCGCTACACGTGGCAGTGGCAGAAAAGGAGGTTTGTTCTTGAGTCCTGCCTCTCCAAGGTAGTGTGCTGACACGCCTGTCGTGATCGGACGTCAGCAACGAAAACGTTCACAGGCAATCGGCACCAAGCTCTTACCGAAGCGCAACTTGAAGACGAATATGAGTCGGCCAGTGACGAGGAACTTCACGAAGGTTCCGACGTAGACAAAGGTACTGATGAGGAAGATGGCACGGATGGCGATGCGGCGGCGTCGGACGTGTCAGAGGAGCTTGAGTCAGACGAAGACGCTCTTGAGGCGCAATTGGCGGCTGAGGTGCGTCATCAGAGGTTAGCCCACATTCACAGCAACCCACAATCCCCCGGACAGAGACCTACGTGGTCGAAGGCGACTTCGACCCGTCGACGCAACGCGCCTGTTCGGTACACGGACATCGGAGTCCCGCGCAGCGAGAAGGCCCAAAAATTCCGAGACATGGTGATAGAGGATAGCTCACCTGTTAGCTCCTCGGATGCCGACTTCCAGCCCGAAGCAGGCAGCGGCGAGGACGACGACGACGAGAACTTCAGTACTGACGAGGAGGAAGAACAACAGTGGTTGCAAACGATAAGGCAGCGGGCAGCCCGTGAGAAGGCAAACAAGGTTCGTGTTCAATTTCTCGCGCTCGGGCCATCGCTCGTGACTTGTCTCACACGCCCTTCCGCAGGCCATCCCGCCTCTCTTGCCTCCTACCACGAAGGCCGCCGCAGAGGTACGTACTTTGCAATTCTTCCACTCAGCCCACTTGACACACTCTCATGACAACTCAGCAACCTCGTTGGAAGCCGGCTACCCAGAATGGCGCCTCTGCGGCCTCAGCTTCAGCTCGCACGATGGTCATGTCGTCCTGGCAGCAACCCGAGCAGCCCTTGGAGATCTCGGACTCCGAAGATGACGCCCCCACTGAAGATCACCCTCCCGCCCCCGCTGATGACGGCCCCGACGTTCAGCCATCGACGGCCTACGCCATTGTTCATCCCGGAGGGCCCGGCGTCGTCAATCTCACCGCGCAGCACGTCCATATGCGCAAGACCGTCCGTGCCGCTTTGCCCCGCCTCGAGGCGAAGCTAGCGTTCGAGGACGCTTTCCCGGATGCCATCACGCTCGCCCAGAACGTGCACGACACCCTTGTAGACGTCGCGCACGAGTTCGGATACATAGGCCTTGAGCAAGCCCTGCGCAATAACGAAAAAGTCAGCGGCCCGATCTCCAGCATCGTGAGTACTACCGGGACTCGAGTCGCATATGGATCTCACATCTGTCCTCGTTCCTCCAGGTCAAACAGCGAATGAGTACCTACCGCGGTTCAGTCAAGAAGCTCGCAGACACCCATGCCGCTGCCTACTACCAGCTCAAGCAAGGGTGCGCCCCGCTCGTTACGCACCTTTTTGACCACCTAACGTACAACTACCCGTTCAACTACGATGTAAGTCGGTTGTTGAACCCTCCGAATGTGTAAATACTGACGCTGTTTCAGCCCAACAACAACAACATCCACGTCTTCTGGAACAAGCCGTATGGTCATGAAGCGTACACCGCCATGCTACACGCTAGCTTCTTTACTGGACAGAACGCGCTCGGGATCAAGAATGCCTCCCTGTTCCGGTCTAGCCTCGACACACGCCCGGAAGAAAAGGAGATACCCATCCCCATGCTTGCGTTCGTGGGCACCGCTGTACGTCGAAACATCCTGAACTCAGGCTGTCGCATTCTAACTCATGGTCTCGCTTACAGGTTCATGCGGCTATCTCAGAGTGGCGTACCGGAAATCATACGCATGTCACCTTCTCAGCAGACGCCTTCCTCGATGTCTATAACGAACACAAGATCCTTCTCAACGGCATCAAGTCAAAGAACCCGCGTGGATTCCACAGCATGATGCACCGCCTGTACCGAGAGGCAAGGTGTGTCAATATGTCTGTCACTCGCCACCTCGGACACCACCTCACTGATGTAACTTCTCGTTGCAGCGGGGCCGCCGCAACTACTACTGGTGCCGCGATCACTGCTGCCAACCAGGCGCTCGCCTTTGTGGACTTGGCCGGGATGGACTCGGACTGAAGCCCCGTCTGCCGTTGTATTCCTGCCTCTGTTGTATTCCTGCCTCACGTCGCTCGTTACCCGGACCGCTAGTCACTCTTTTGCACCAGCCAACTTTGTCCGCTCGTTACTCTGACCGCTAGTCACTCTTTTACACCAGCCAACTTTGGCCGCTCCTTACTCTCGTGTCTCGTGCATGTGGTGATAGTGCTAGATTGTGTAGCGTCTGCCATCTGTGTGTTATTACCCATGTAATCGTCGTATAGTAGTCAAGAATGCATGTCAGCTTCTCTTGCAACGCTTCTAGTGTGAATGTGCCGCGATAACCGACGTCGTCAGTCCGTATAAATGAGAGCTAATGGCTCATAATTGCCCATACTAATCATCGTATAAGCCTTACTAACGTCGCTCATTATACGGGGACCTCCAGTATTAGCATAATCTACTAATCGGTCTAATAATACATAGTTAGCAAGTATAAGGGCCGATTATGGCGGGGAGTTTTCCCTGATGTACCCTTGATAGCACACGTTAAACCCAATCTTCCGCCACGGCTCCTCCGTCTTCGGGTATTCCTCGACAAACTCTCCAATCCAACCAGTGGCGCGGTTGATGAATCCCATTGGCACCCACCGCAGACTGTCCTGCCATACATATTCCCGACGGTCGACTGCAAGCGTGAGCATCAAGAAGACGTCCTGTGCGTCGACCGGCTCTTTCACCTCATCTCGGCGTGCCAACCAACCCTGTAGCTTCACCAGCAGAAGGGGGACGAGCGGCATCCTTGGCAAGAGCCCGATGCCGTGGACCCGACTCCACTCCACGCGACCAGGAGGCACGACCGGGATGCTGAGGTTCGCATTGACGGGATAGAGGATGTCCACCTTGCATCGCCGTCGCCGGCCCCCGGACGGGTGCCAGTGGAGATCGTACCAGAGGACTTGGTAATCCGCCCCCGGGGTGGCGGCCGGTGCGAGGTAGAAGTTGCTGTCCCCTGAGACGAGCATCTGCTTCAGTTCTTCCTGGTGGTATTGCATCGAGAAAACGACTAGATCGACGTCCTGCGGTGAGACGGAGGACGTCAGATGAAGCCGTCGCACGCAGATCAGCGTGAGGAACACTTGTGACTCACATTTGGGGTCCGATCTAGGCCGTGCAGCCAGCTCGCGGTACTCCCGAAGAGACAGCTACGCAGACCGTGTCCCGAGAAGATGCGAACGGCTTGCGCTGCGATGTTGCAGATCTCTTGAGTTGTTGGCTTGGACATCGCGGGATGATCTTCAGCGATCACTCGAGAGCACAGATCGCGCGCGCGGCTACCCTGTAACCTTGGACGTTACAACGGTGCACCGGGCGTGCGGGAGGAGTCAGGAGCTGAGCGCTGACTCCGAGGAGACTCTACTAGAGACTCCAAGTGTGTAAGTACTTACATCGACACGAGGCAAACGCGAGACGAACTGAGTACTTACTGAGTGACTGAGTCCAGGCTTGCTTGCCAACCTCTAGTTCCTCGTCCCTCAGAATGATAGACTGAGTCCAAGAGTGCTCAGTGACTAGGTCAAGTAAGCAGGCTTATGATTAGTACATACTTACTACTACTTAGTAAGAGAGACTAACTGCAGAAGTGATTCAGATCAGTAAATTGTGTATTAATTGGTCAATGCAAAGTAAACGTGCGAACTAAGAGTGACTAGCATTGACATAAGCTACATTCGTATCGAACTGCTAACTAGTGAGTACACCTCTCTTACAATATGCGTTTGGACTACTTCCGAGCTTGCCCTCTCTCCATCACCATCGCTGGTTGCATGTCTCTAGCGCAATCATCCTGTTCTCTGCATAAGTACTCCTGACTGAGGATTGATACCAGTTTCTGTCCGGTACTCCGGCATTTGCTTTCAGATGAGGCACTCTATGAGGCTGGGCTTCGCTGTCTCTGCGTTGGCTTTCAGCTTCGCGTACGCATTGGAGCAGGCTCAAGATCAGTACGTGGCTTCTCTGCGGCAGCACAGGAACAACAGTGGCATCCATCTTGCGGTGTCTCCGGCATGCGGCTCTCTCTCCGGTAACGCCTCTGATGTGAACGCCGGTATCGACCTCAAACGCGTCAAGACCATCGTGGCCTTTGGAGTACGTCTCTCCGGATGTGGATCTCGCCACACGAGCTTAATCAGGCTCCCGTAGGACTCGTACACAGACGGCGGTCGCGACGACGGAGGACCTCTCGCGCCGCCGGTAGTAGTGCCTCCCGATGCAGAGGCTGGAGGGCGGTCCACGGATGGGAAAGTCTGGATCGAGAACGTCGCGGATGACATTGGGGCGACGCTAATGGACTATGCGGTACGTACGATGTCTATCGTATCCAATCCCCCAATCAATCGAGTGTCTCTGCGTGCCTGTAGCAATCCGGCGCATGCACGGACTTGCGGTTGTGGCCCAGCAACTACAAGAAGGTCGACTTCATAGGACAAAGTAAGTGCTACGATAGAAACGAGCGGTGTTAAGCACCGATTCCTTGATGCAGTGGCGGCCTTCCTGAGCCAGTCCAACGATCTCGATCCGGAGAGCACGCTGTACACGATCTTCTTCGGGATCAAGTGAGTTCTGTCGCGCGCAGGTTTTGTGCAGCGTCGAAGCTATAAGACTCACATCATGACAGCGACTTCGGCGATTCAAGGAGTTCGTCAAGTTCAGATAATCTTACGCTCTCCGTGACTGACACGTACATCCTCAGTTGACGGCGAGGCAAACCTCCAAGCCGCCGCCCAAGTCATTCTCTCCCAAATCCGCATCCTCGCGAGTGAACCCACGAACGCGCGCTCATTCCTCCTGGCTGACGTCTACGGGCTCGGCACGCACACTCACGCAGGGGACGCGTTCGTTCAGACGATCTACTCCGGCTTGTACGACTTCCACCGCGGTGTCAACTCTACCGGCCATGGGGCGCGCGAGGGACCGAAGCTGAACGTCGCCTTCGTGCAGTTCAGCCGTATCTGGGACGGGGTGCTGGGCCCGGACCCTGGATACGAGGCTTTTGGGTATGTGAGCACGGATGCGTGCATCACTGACTGCTCGATCAAGTTCTGCTCGACGGATGGGATGTGTGACGACCCGGAGCATCACTTTTACTATATACCGAAGTGAGTTCTCGTCTCCGTGTTCTACTCGCCGAACCGGCAACTGATGTTCTGGGCATGTCTAGCCACCCGTCGAAGGAGGGCATGCGCATCATGGCGGACTATGTCGAGGATGTTCTGGAGAAGTGCATCGAGGTGTGAGCGCATTTCCGGAGCGGCTTTGTCTATTGTTGTCACGAAGCGTGGAGAGAGGGCCTTCAGTGGTCTCAGACATATTCGTCCTCCGAAGCCGCACCTCACAAGTCTGAGTAAGTGCGACGGCGGGGTACGACTTCAAATTCGCACGTCGAAGTACGAGAGGGTACGAGAGACCAGCCTTCAGGTAATCAGATGACCGCTGGATGCGCGAAGTGAGTGACCCGGATATGCAGCGTGTGTGTCATTATTGAAGCAGCTGAATGAGTGCGTTGCCGACGGCGGTGGACATTATGCTGCGAACACCATATGTGGGTGATTTTCTTGCGTACCTTGGAGCAACGCTGAGCTTCTCTGCGTATAGGTTACGACCGTTGTGTGAACGGTTTACTTTGCACTGCGTAGATTTATGACCACTGTGTGAGTGGTTCGCCTTGCGTACCGTCTGGTCATATGCACATGCGGACAGCTGTGGCGCGATGATTTCGAGATGTCTCCTTAGGGTTCGACATATAAAAACCTGTGACACCAAGGTGCTTAGCCCCCATCAAACTTAACCCCAAGCTCGCTCACTATCGGCATTCATCATGCAGCTCGTCTCCTCTCTCGCTGTCGTCGCCGCCATGGCTGTCGCCGCTCACGCCGCTGCTGTGGCTACCCCTCTCATCATCAACACTCCGTACGTTGCTGTGCTGGTATGTGTGGCGATACACCCTCAGTGGCTCACCGCTCTTTCAGCGCCGCCGCTATTCAGTGTTCCCCGACTCAGCTCACTTGGACCGGCGGTGCTGGTGAGCCAACGTATACTCTCTACTTACCCTGCGAGAATCCTTTATTCACCCTCGGAATATACAGCGCCGTTCTCTCTCGTAGGTCACTTCTCACTTTGCTCCCATGCGGCTGACATCTAATATATGTGCCCCCCACAGAGGTGAGTCTCTAGTGATCTGGGAAGTCGTCGTAGATCTTGACATCGTCCAAAGCATCCTCGACGCCTCCGGTGCAGTTATCGAGACGTTCAGTGATGTGACGGGCCAATCCTTCACCTGGGACACCAACGTCCCCGGAGGTACGCCTTCACGTCTCGCCCTCGCAGAGCACTTGCTAATGGTAATCATGCCGACTTTCCAGGGGAGTCTGTCGATGTCGAGCTTGAGGACTCCACTGGCGCGGCCGCATTCACCGCTCCCTTCGAGATCTTGGTCAGCTGTATGTCGTCAGTGCATCCCGTCGCCAGGAAATAGCTAAGCCTTGTACGTCACTTTGTAGTGGACACCGCCTGCTTGTAGAATCAGGAGTGATGGTGCGCAGGCCAACGAGATGGCATACGCCTGCTCAAGTCTTGCGTTGTTTTGTTTGGGTTTCGTGTATCATGGCGCGGTGGTCAATAGTATGTTGTAGTGTTCCCAGTGCCAGCCGGTCCCGTGCCACGGCGCTCGCTTCATTCAGTCAGGTTCGTGTAGTGTCGCGCGGCATTGAGGTGAGGTAAGTCTCCTGCTGCACGTCATGTTATCGGCACACTGACCAAGTAGCTTTCGCATGCAGGTTAGGATGACAGGGAATCTGACATGGACAGCCGGAACACCACACTCGCGGAGCCCTGCAAGGCTCTTTTCCCATGTTCAAAGAGGTGATGTGGTCAGCAGACCGTCTCAAAGCAATTGATTGGCTCGTATGCGAGGTACGAGTTATCAGTGTTCCATTCACCGCCACGCTTTTCTAGATGCCGTCTGTGCCGTGACATGAAGACTGGAACTTGAAGGTGAGTCTCCGCAGGTCAATTATTGCGATAAATATCGCCCGTTGCAGGTCAGAAGCAAGGACGGTATCCCAATCATGCCCGGCACGACACTACCTCCCGTACCGCACTACGAGCCGCCACCGGTGACCAGGGAAGACGGTGAGCGTCGTGCGTTCTGCATTGACTGAGTGCGAACTAACGTCATAGCAGTGGATTGGGCCGACTTTCCACTGATCGACCTCTCAAAGGCGAAGACTGCGGAGGGGCGCGCTGAGCTCGCACCTGTCGTGCGCGATGCGATGCGCACGTATGGCTTCCTCTACGTCGTCAACCATGGTCTTTCTGAATCACAGGTGGAATATCTGACCTTTGTACTAAGGTTATATGGATATCCCCTGTTGACTCGTCCTCCGCCTCACAGACCGATCGGTTCTTCGACATCGCAGATGTGCCGTTCACGCAGGTCCCCGAAGAGGAGAAGAGGCAACTGGCTGGCAAGATCATGGAGCACGGTTCGTTCAGAGGATACAAGACTCGCCAGTTCTGGGTGAGTCGCCTCGTGAGAATCAGACGCACCGCACCCGCTCACTAGAAACAATCTGTTGACAGACTATTGACAATAGCGTCCGCGACGAGATAGAGCACTATAATAGTGTGTCGCAAGTTCGTTTCCCATTATCTAGGGAGACAGGCTAACTTCCTCGGCAGTGCACCGTCCGATCTTCCCGCAACAGCACCCCGCAGCCCTGCAGCCGTTGCTCCCGGAGATCCGTTTGTTCGCGGAGCACAACCACTACAACGTCCTACACCCTATTCTCAGGTAGGGGGAACAACGCGGCGAGGTTAATTGGGCTAATTGTTTCATGTGTTAGGCTACTCGCGTTCGGCCTTGAGCTCCCTGAAGAGACCTTCGTCGATCTGCACGGCTTTGACGATGAGGGCGAAACGTACAGTGAGCCTCGAGTGTTACGATGTCTGATTCGACGACTGACTGCGACTATCCCTTTACCCAGTCCGCTACATGAAGTAGTCAGTAGTCTCGAACCTGTCTCACTTGGCCGTTTGAACGGGCCGTGACATCATTTCATAGCTTCCCATACCGCACCGAAGCAGACGAGGCCAAAGTGAAGAACGTCTGGTTGAAAGGACATACAGGTACACCTAGCGATGACTAGAGTCGTTCGTGCGGTGCGCTCATACCGCCTCGCAGATATCGGCACGGTCACCATTCTCTGGAGCCAGCCTGTGACCGCCTTGCAAATCATGTCTCCCGACGGCAAATGGCGCTACGTCAAGCACATACCCAACGGGCTCGTAAGTGGTTGGTTGAGACCGCATCAGATCATCCCTCATGGCTTTGCAGGTCGTCAACGTGGGCGACTCAATGGAGATGTTCTCGGGCGGGTTCTACAAAGCGACCATCCACCGCGTCGTGCAGCCTTCCGCGGACCAGCGCGGGTGCACGCGTCTCGGCATGTTCTACTTCGTCCTCGCCAGCGACGACGTCAAGCTCGTGCCGTTCACCGAGAGCCCTGTCCTGCAGCGTGTCGGGATCACCCGGAAGTGTGCTGACGAGAACGCACCGACGGCACGCGAGTGGCGGATTGCGCGCACAAAGGCGTACGGACTGTCGCAGCTGCAGCGGAAGGACGACATTGTCGAGGAGCAAGTGTTGAATGGGGTGGTCGTCAAGCACTATAACTAAGCATACAACCTAGGCAATGGTGTGTTTGTGGTCTGGTTACTTTAGAGGTGTTGTACTATAGAGCTTACGCACTTACGCGCTCGAGCCTGCGATGACTTCAAAGGCGCGGAATTGAACCAGTTCGAACTTTGATCTGTGAACCGAACGACCGAACGGAAGAGTATAGGCGCCTAATTGACGGAGGGATGACTCGGACAGTTCATTCTCTCTTCCGAGTCTTCGTTTCTACTTCGTCCTACCTCATCTGCATGGCTCAACCGTCTATCAAGTCTCTCTCATTCTGGATTCATACTCAATGGTCCATGCACGGGTCTTTTTGCGACCTCTCCTGGAGCATTTCCCTAACCGCACCGCACCGAGTTCTATGTATCTGCAGACGTACTACCTCGGTGAACGGACACACTCCTGACCGCGTTCAACGTGAATCTATATCAACCTCTCCAGCCTTAGGAGTCAACCTGGCCTTACTGGAGTGCAATTCTGCCCAACTCCAGAGTTTCTCCGTGGATATCGCTTCGTCGACTCAACTCGCCCTACGCGGTCCGTCACCCCAGCTCCCGGGCCTGGACCCACGCGCTCGGACGTTTGGTCGGACATCCCTGCATCTATCGTTATTATGGGCAAGCAATGACTGCGGGAGTTCATTGTCAGTCTGTCGGGGACTTCCGAGTACGTCGCTCGCCTTCGTCAGTACCGCCTGGACAATCTCATCAAGTGGTGCGTCGATGGTATTTTCTCATCCCTGCCTGTCCTCCTCTAGACTTCGCTCGCTCTCTTCCTGCCCAGTCTTCTCTTCCTGCTGTGGACGCTTCATGTCGCAGTAGCCTCTGTCGTGTCGACCCTGGTTGGGTCTTTACTCGGGTTCATGATCCTGGCGACCCCTGACGACCCTCTTTCCCGCATTCGTACGGATCGCAACTATCTCCCTTCCATGTTGTACGCCGTCCATCCACTCGTGCACGAGTCAAACAGGCCTTTATAGGAGCCATGTTGACTGGTATCAGCATCGTCCGCCGATAGCTCTACAAACTGGCTGAGTGGAAGAAGGCGCCACAGTACAACCAAAGGGCAAATCAAGAGACCTCGTCGCTCTGTCGTGTCGGGATGCTGCATGGCGATCAGATTACGTCTGCCATGCCGCAACGCTCGAAGGGCGGTACCTGGCAGGCTCCGGCAAGATCTGTCTCGCTAGCCTCGACCGATACTGATGTCATCGCCGCCTTCGACGGTCTGCATGTAGGACTCTCGAAGCTCGTCCTTCGCCCGCCGGCCTTCCGTGACCGCTCAGTGGAAAACATGGTGAGTCTTAAGTCAGAGCTCAGAGTAACTCATGTGGGCTCACGAGATACCGCCTATCATCTAGATTACGGCGGAGATGGTTTTGGATGAGTTGGAGTTACGTGGAACGACGACCTTGCGAACGCTGCTGCCCGCAATTCGGAGTATGCTATGTACTGCTTCACAAGTCATCACCGATGACCGTCGTGCCGTCCAGATCACCGAGAGGCCGTATCGTTCAGTGCAGTACCCCGTATGCGAGCGAGGCGGTATGCTCTTACCCATGTGCCGGTAGAACGACTTCCGAGTCGATGAAGATCACTATATACGCTCATGATGTATGTCGACTAATCCTTGTCTGGACGTGGGGTTGTTCAGGGATACTGAGATTCGTTACGGTGATAATGAACAAGGTAGAGATATATAAACTACGTATACAAGGGGTGCACTCGAGAAGTTATCCCCGAAGTTCGCGTCTTCTGGCCACTCTGCCTACGGTCCGGGCGCCATCGCGCGTATCGAGCGCCATCGAACGTGACCTACCGCACTGAGGATGATGCCAAGAGTGTCCGGGAGGCGAGATGTTTCCCTGATGTTCCTGTCAGCGCGCTCGTCAATAGAGCCTGAGGCAAAACTGAGTCAATGGACTCGGAGGCAACGTTGACGTTGAGTTGCCCCGAACTTCTCGGGGCCCGGTTTGGCGGTAGCCTTTCTGAGAGCGACCACTTCACAATCCTTCCACGTTGCGCTACAGGCTCATCACCCTCTACACTCGTACACTCTGCATTATGGCGAAACCTCAGCAGTCTCAGACGCCGCTATGGCGTTACGGCTTTCGGATTGGAGAGGAGGAAGCTATCAGATTGGCGACACGGGTTAAAGCTCAGGAGCCCGAAGGTTCCAAGAAGCTGGACAAACTTCCTGAAGACCTCAGCACGCATTACAGACAGAAGCCGTTCGAGGAGCAGCGTCCTGACGAGGAACGTATGGTGGAGATACAATCCTGGGCATGGGACCACATCGAGGAAGAGACGGGCGTGAAGGTGTACTCTAAGCTCGACGAAGATGTTGCCATTCCCCTTCCTGGCGATGCCGAGGAATTCCCGTACGAGCCATGCGGCTTCATCACGTTTATAAAGAGGACAGCTGCCGACCCCGACAAGCTGGACATCACGGCTTGTGAAGAATATGACACGTGCAAGGAGGACATCGAACGTCTCCGCAAGGTCCTGCTGGACGAGCCCGGCTGGTATTTGAGTTACAAGGAGGCTTTCGATGTGCGTGACTTCCGACAGGTGTTTGTGGATATCTGACTAAATGTCATCAGGAGTATGAGGAGAAGAGGGAGGGTGTCAAACTGCAAAGCAGCGATTCTGCCTAGCGACTTTCTGTATCAAGCTGTTGGACCAGGCTTCTCTCTGTGTGTAAAACATGTACCGCTTGAGGGTCTCTTCGAGACCTTGTGCGTTGACATGTACATTTGCATTGTACATGTACTACATATCATACCTTCTCATTGACATGCGCGGTGCTTTGTGCTATGAAGTTAGTCGAGAGTGCGAGCAGTGCCATGGTCTCGGACTCCCTATTATGCACGATACTTGCGCTTATATTCAAGCTGAGTCCTCCACATGCCGCCGGAGACGTCCGCTCCGGCCCCCAGTCAAAGGTTACGTTCCGCTCACATGAATACGCAGTGCTCTATGTCCTGATATTGAAAACGTGTTCGCTCTACATGCGGTACGTCAATGGTTGCTCTCCATATTGTGCCGTGGTAGTCGCGCCACAGCCTGTGAGCTTCTCTAGATCTGTGGCGACTCCCTTTACTAACTCGACCCAATCTGCTCGGGATTGACGCGGGGTGCCATGTAGCTTAACGCCGTGTGGTCCTCAAGGCTGATTCTCGCATCCTCGGAAGCCAGTCCCAACATGCG
The DNA here is from genome assembly GCA_022592435.1 of Cerioporus squamosus. Classification (NCBI taxonomy): domain Eukaryota; kingdom Fungi; phylum Basidiomycota; class Agaricomycetes; order Polyporales; family Polyporaceae; genus Cerioporus; species Cerioporus squamosus. The sequence continues at coordinate 120,594 of JABYQS010000069.1, forward strand.
CGTCTTCTGGCCGCTTTGCCTGCGGCCGCCATCGAACGTGGCCTACCGCAGCACGATACCAAGACTCGCCCGGCTCTTGCGCCATACTCTAAACCACATATGCCGGCTCCCGCCACACTCGACGAGATATACGACGTTGTCGGGAAGGCCGTCGACATCTTCGAAGGGTACGGCCTGAAGTCCTGCCTGTTCGGAAGCGCCGCTTGCAGTCTCTATGGCGTTGACCGCACTCCGAACGTAAGACCAAGGTTCACTCTTGAACTCGGTGGATAGCTGACAAAGTAAACGTTCCATATGCAGGATGTGGATCTGGTCGTACTCACCAGGAACCATGACCAGGAGGAGCTCAAGCAGCTCCTCGTGGACAGCGACAGCGACTTCTACCTCGTTCCCTCGCGGAACCCTTCAGCCGCCTACAGCGTCCTCTGGTGTCGGCTCCCCAGCCACACCAGCCGGCGCGGAGGTCGAGGTCGAGGTCGCGGGCGTGCGCAACGCAGGTGCAAAGTCGACATCCTCGTCCCCGGGGTGCTCAACATCCCCGACGTCCCGCGGAGGCGTGTCAGGATGATCTCCGGGCTGCCCGCGATGCCGCTCATCCCGCTCCTCCTCCTGAAGCTGCAGGGGTGGTCGGACCACCGCGACTCGCCCAGAGCGGACATGCAGGAGAAGCAGTACGTCGACGCGGAGGACATCATGGAGCTCCTGGAGATCGCGGTGGAGCGGAACCAGGAGGTGTGGCAGGGGAACTTGTCTTGGATGCCGCGGCGGCTGGTCAGAGACTCTGAGGTGCGGGTGGGCGAGTTTGTGGATGAGTATCCGGGTAGTGCGATGGACTGGGAAGCAATCGGGTTTGGGTATTCGGAGTGTTAGTCCGCCTTGTTGGCATCGACGCATTTGCTCTGGACCTTGCCAGGGAGGGACGCTGTCCGCCGTGTGATGGACCTACGAATCGCTGACGCGCATGATGGGGAATCAAAGGTGTCCCCGTCCCCCGTCGATCGGTTCTGGAATGAGTACGGCTGTCTGGCTCGTAAACCGCGTTAGTGTTCAGCATGCTCACATGGTTCGGACATACGTGGGATGGAAACGATGTTGACACAGCAGCTGTGAGTTCGAGGCGTCGTCGATGTTCGCGGGGAGCTCTGCCCCATCCGGACCCGGACGATAGGAGGGAAGGGCAGCTGTATGTGACGTCAGAAGACTAGCTGTGGTCAGTACTTCGGTCCCTATATGTTGCCTATATATACCAGTAGCTCGCCCCATAACTCGAGTGCGCACCTTTTCTCCCTTCCTCCATGCTCTCTGCCCCAGTCTGAGTCCGTGGCGGCGGGCTGGGTCCGTGCTGTGTTCCGGCGAGACGACTCATATGCGCATTCATTGACGCGACAAGTTCTTCCGCGGCGCGAGTTTCTCTCCGATGGATGGGCTCGTGCAGGAGAAAGACGAGCTTCTCGGCCAGTAAGTACTGGTGCAAGTGCGCGCAGAGGTGAAGAGGACGGGTCCTCGCGTGCATGTCGCGTGGCAGTTCCCTAGGGAAGCACGTGATCGTGCAGCGGAGAGTCGCGTGTCGGGGACTGGATCGGGATCTGCGGCTGCTGGAGGCGGCACGATTAGCTCGAGTCGCCAATCGACCTCCCAACGCCGTCCTCGACCTCCTCCTCGTCGCCCCCGCCGCCATGGCGGCCGACGACAAGACCCTCAGGATCGCTGCCCGGCATGGTGCGTTTCCCTGCTCCGTGTCACTCATATCATGCTTAATGACACTAACGCCCATATACTCGGCGATTCATATTCGCCACAGTCTGCACCGACCAATGGCTCGTCACCCACGTCGACCCCTCCTGGGCAATTCTCCAGCTCAAACAGTTTCTGCTACACAAGTTCTGCAGAGACACCTCAGACCCCGACCAGAATCCCCGCGCCATTCCCGTCTCTCCTCGTAAGACACGCCGCCGCTCACTCTCCCCCATAACCTTTGCCGCACCAACGCCACGCAAGGGCAAGGTTCCGTCCGGGCCCCCCACGAGCTCGGAGGAGTCGAGCCTGAGTGACCTCTCCGCCGACGTAGACGACGACGACGACGACGTCAACATCACCAAGGCGTTCACCGATGCGCACCGCTACAAGTACAACGCTCGTCCATCCACCTCTTCCGCCTCAGAGTCCGTCAACCGCCTCCTCTCCGACGGTGGCCCAGACCCACAGGCATATGTCCTGCTTACCTTCTCGACCACTCAGATCCTAGAGGACCGCTTCTCCCTATCATGGTACGGCATTCATCCCGACGAGCTGCTCGAACTTCATCCCACATCCGTCTCGTTTCTCTCCCTCCAACGCTCCTCCCTCGACGCATATATCATGCCCTACTTTGCTGCGAGGGTATGGGCGCTGCGTATCGTTGGCAACAAGCTGGAAGGAGCGCCGAGCATCCTGCGGAAACGCCATGGGGAAGACGATGGCACTGCGGAGGCTAAACCGCCGGGAGCGCGAGACAAGGGGAAACGGAAGGTGGCCGTTGAGTGGAAGGAGCGGTGGGCGATCATCCATCAAGGGGTCTTCTCGCTGTGCAAGGAACGCCACGTGAGTTCTTCGTTTCCTACGAGATTTGTGGGACAAGAGGTCGCGGGGAATGGATGTATGCGCGACGTTATTGACACCCTGGTCTTAGGACACCCATTCGGCCTTTTCTGCCCCCATATCGTCTCTACTGTCCATTCGCGACAGCGCGCACTTCGCCCTTCCTCTCCACAGCCGCCGTTTGCGTCAGAAGTCCTCCTCACCACCCGCGTCCAACGTCGTCTGCCTCAAGTTCAGCTCCTCCTCAAGCCCGAGGCAACGGACATTCTCCAACGAATCCCTTTCTGTCAGCTTTGAGCGACGTACTTCCGACCCACAAGCGTCCTCGTCTGCGCCCTCAGGATCTGGTGCTCAGTCTGCCTGGTGGCGTCGAGGGTCGCGAGACGTCTCGTCCACCTTGACCTTGGGACTGGCGTCGAGCGCGAGCATATTGGTTGGAAGCGGCAGTATGGTTGACGCTTGGGACTCGTTCGCGCGGCGTGGAAGTCGGGGAGGATTAGATGACTCTGAAGGGGAATCGATACCGGCCAAGGAGAAGGGGAAGGGAAAGGCTCGGGATGAGGACGAGGATTCGGTGTGGATCGTCCTGGACATGCTGGACAGTGCAGGTGAGTCGTTATTCTTCCTTGCATCTCCGCGGGTGTCTCAACGACCCCCAGCATGCTCGCACATCCTCCGCGTCCTGCATCGTCAAGCACCGCCAGTATGTCATACCACGTTTCTCCCCTCTCGCACACCCTCCATGTACTCTCCCGCTCCCTCTCCAATCATCTTCAGCACGCGCACATCTACGCCGCGACACCACATTCCCCTACTACGCCCGGGCCGTCTTCGTCCTTCGCTTTCCCTCAGGCCCCCATTCTCTCACCGAAATCTACAGGCCCGTCCCCGCTCCCCTCAGCCACCCCTTCCGTCACGTCTCTCACTTCGTATCCGTTCCCATCTGTCAACGAGTCGCGCACGTCCAGTCCGGCCGTGAGGCTCCCTACGATCGACACCTCAGTCACTGTGCATAGTCCAGGCGTTCCCTACCCTTCATGGAGACTGTCTCTCGTACGCAACGCGCGTCGCGCAGGTCTCGGGGCTGTCGGCCGCGCGATGGAGCTCGTGATGTTCGGTGATGAAGACGAGGACGAATTCGCGGATATCGAGAATGCGGAGGAGGAGGACGACCTGGCTATAGAGTGGGCACGTCGTACGAGCAGTGTCGGCCCGTCGCCCATCGATCCGCTGCCGACTGCAACGTTGCCCGCGATGCAGTCGCTCCAGCCTCGCGAGCAGATCAAGTTCCCGTCAAGGCATGGGAGCGACCCAGCCTTCAAGAGCATCCCGGAGGAAGGGCCGGCTGCTGAGCCGGAACCGACTACCCCTTCGACGTTGGAGCCTGCGCCAGTGCTCGAGCCCCATCCCCGTCCTCACCGACCGTCACACCCGCTGGTCGATCTGACCTCTCTCTACAGCACGGAACGCGAGACATTGCACGACTCCGACGGGAGCGAGGCCGAGTGGGATGGCTGGGTCGACGCGCTCGTCGCCCAGCACAGGCAGGAGGCGTTGCTCGAGCGCGCGCGAGCCAGGCGAGACGCGCTCGTGTCGCCGGATGGCCTGGACACGGTCATCTCTGGTCAGGCGAGCACCGTTCGCCCTGCTGGTACAGGAGCGGCGTTCTGGGGCGCGGGGTGGTCGTCGCAATACGGGGGCTCGAGGACCTCGCTCTCACAAGCTGAGAGCCCGGATCCCGAGCATGCAGACGAAGAGCACGGCGCGTGGGACTGGGTGCAGCGCAGCGACGTCGAGATCGATGCGGATACCGAGGAGTCGTCCGCGCACAGCTCGGATCCTAACGCAGGTCCGCCTCTCGTGTCCCCGCGCCGCATGACAACCTCGGGCTCGGGGACGCGGAAGCGGCCGAAGAACGCGACGCAGGCAGAAGGCCAGGGGCAGGGGCAGACGCTCTCGAGTTACTCGTCTGCGGACTCCCTGCTCAAGCGGACGATGCGCACGAACCTGAGCCTGACCCAGGCGAAACGCGCGTCCATGCATGTCTTGTTTCCGTCTGCGTCGAAGGCCGAGGTCAATCTGGACCCCGAGGTCCCGCCACGCGCGGCGTCCGCGTCGCCCCCGCCCTCGCAGCACCTGTCGCGCCCGTCGGTCACGAGCATGCGAAGCACGACGAGCATGAGCACCCGCTCGCGCCCGTTCTCCCCGCTGTCGAGCCAGCTCCCAGAACAAGAGCACGACGACGACGACGACGACGACGAGCACGAGGACGCAGACGAACACGAAGCGGACGCGGACGTAGACGACGTCGACGAGGAGGCCGAGGGCGAAGGCTACATGGACAGCGAGCTGGGCCACGGCGGGGCGCACGTCAGCGAGCTCGGGCACAACCCGCAGCTCACGGGGGGCCAGCACCCGATCCCGATGCCCGGGATGCGCATGGTGCCCGCGGGGTACACGACGTTCCAGCACTCGTCGCTGTACGGCCGCGGCGGGCACGGGCAGGAGGAGAAGACGCACGCGGGGATCGTGCATGGGCAGTCGATGCAGAAGCTGCCGATGGGCATGGGGAGGATGATGACGACGGTGAGCAGCACGGTCAGTGTCGGGCGGAGTGCGCGGCGGGGGGCGACGCGGTAATGGGTTTCGGGCGCGCGACGAGGTAATGGTTTGGGCTGGGAGCAGTAATTGGGGAGAGAAGAGAAGAGAAGTAAGCGCAACTGTATTATACTAGAGGTAATCGCTGCTTAGTCGGTGGTATTGGGAGAGGGAGAGGGCTGCGCCCCGTAGTTATATAGGTTCAGGGCTTCTGTAATCATACATACTTATACCGTACGCCGCGGTTTTGTCGCGATGTGCGCACCTCGAGGGTCTCCATGCATGCATATACTTACACGTGTACACTAGTAGTCGCATCCAAATAGCATCATGCATCGCGTTCAGTAGATATCTCCTTGTATCGGTCTCCCGAGTTTGGCTAGCGTGAACAGTTTTCGTGCAGCGGTAGAGTAACCACAGTTTGCATTCAAGGCCACTAGCGGTCGCACAGTCTCTATGTGGTGCGCCCCACATCAGTCGTACCCCCCAGTGGAAAGGGACGGAGGAAGCGCATCCGCCCCCGCCCCGCACGATACACCGATGTCGTCCGTGAGCTGCAGCTCGATGAGCGATCCGTTCGTGAACGCGTCCCACTCGATGAAGCAGTTCGACTTCCACGGCTTCCCATCGATCGTCACATTCTACATATCCTTCGTCAGCTTGCCCTCCACTCATACTACACACTTCCGAGTCAACGGTGAACATCAGCACTGACCTTGACGAAGACGTGCCCTCCGGTACCGTCGGCCGGGTTGCCCTTGAACCCGTTCGCGCGGATGGTCGTGGTGGTGTTGAGCGCGGGGTTCCGGAACGAGATCTGCGGGAAGTAGGGCGAGGAGAGGAGGAACTGCTTCGTTGCGGGCAGTGGGTACAGGCCTGCCAGGTAGAACGCGACGTAGCTGCCCATCGCGCCCGAGTCTGCGAGCACGCGTTACGAATCGAGTGAGAGGAGTGGGCGCAGAGCGGAGGGAGAGAAGGAGAGAAGCGTACCGTCGTTCCCTGGAAGGCCGTTGATGGAGGTGTTGTAGAACTCGGCGATGACTTGGCGCGAGCGCTGCGTGCTTAGGCCGGGCTTGTTCGCGTAGTGGTACATGAAGGGGATTTGTTGGGAGGGCTCGTCCGTCGAGTCGAAGTATCCCTGGGGGAAAAGAAGCATCAGTGTGTTGGACAGATGGGACTGGGACGGTAAAGGAGGAGAGCGCACCTCGTCAAAGATGAAGTTCAGCCGCTGAACGAACTTGTCTACTCCGCCCTGGAGCTCGATCAGCTTTGCAGTGTCATGTGGGACGTACTGAGTGTACTGCAGGAGAAGCATAGTCATGATACCGAGATATGGTTTCAGGGCGTCGGTCGAGGACGTACGACGATCGGAGAGCCCTCATAGAAGCCATCGTGCCGCTGTGCGTTCAGGAAGCAGGTGGACTGCGTGGGATCGTGAATGCTGCAGTGACGCGGATCTGTGAAGTTGAACTTCCCATCTGCGAACCGGGGCTAACTCAGACGTATGATTTGAGTCTCGATACCAAGAGGGTCGCAGTGATCACGCACCTGCATGAACCCGGCGATGTCCTTTCTGCCAGGGAACGTCGTGTTCGCGTTCCACACGTTGTTGAAGTTCTCTGAACGTTGCGCATACTAGGAAGATGGAAGACGATGAACAGAAACTCATAGGGGGAGAGAGATGTAGTACCTTCCGTCCGTCATTGGTCTTCCCAAGAGCTTTCGCTACTTGCGAGATCGTGAAGTCGTCGAATGCATACTGCCAGCTCACTTGAGCCAGCTGTTGTCCAGAGCAGAAAACGCCTCACCTCCAGAGTACGAGAAACTTGCTTAGAGTTCGTGCCACTCCTCTCAAACACATCTTGCGCAATATAGCCTGCAGCGCCTTTCAGCATCTAGACGATCATGATGCTTCGCAGACCTGCTCTGTACTTACCAAGAGTCTTCCAGATGTTCGCTTGCCTGCCCTGCAGGTCCCAATTTGGAGGCTGTAGCTCCGCATCCGCCAGGAGGGCATTATATAGTGCATCTGCGGGCACGCTCAAGGCATCCGCTTGTTGTTGGAACTTGACGAAGAATTCCGCCAGGATGGGGTCTCCGTCTGCGTCACCAGAGATAATTGGCATGGGGACTTTGCGGATAGGCAGGGAAATAGACATACTGCTTCCTCCTTGTATGAACTGCTTGACCGTTGCGCCTCGGCACTCCGGTAGCCAACCTTCATGCTGCTGAATATTGATCATTCCTCGTACGATTCGCGCGAAAGTTGCGGGATCATGCAGTGCCATGAACGGGAACAACGTGCGGTATGTGTCCCACTGGATCACACTCCGTCAGCCTAGGTGCGATTAGCATGCCAAGTACTTACGTTGCAGTAAAACGAGTCGTAATAGGGTTCAGTGGAGTTCCAAAGCGGGTTCTCTCCGGTATCTGTTCCAGACCTGTCAGTGAAGTAAGCTCACAGCATCCACTTCAAGAGACTTACAGTCAGCCGGGGAGAGATGGGTCCTGTACATCGAGCTGTAGAACAAATTGACGATCTCCGGGTCTACGCCCTTGGGATCGACTTGAACTCTGCCAAGTAGCTCGCTCCACTGTGCCCTGGATGCCGCCCGGACCCTCTCGAAGCCGAAGTCGGGGATCTCTTGTTCTGCGTTCGCGCATGCCTGCTCGGGAGAGATCAAGGATACCCCAACACGAGCGAGAATGGTAGTGTGACCTGAATGTTCGGTACGTCAGTTTGGGAGCCGGTCAGTACTGGTGAGTGCGGTACCATGCGCGTTGGGCCTGAACGTGAACAGCGCTCCGAGTTCATCAACAAAACCTGCAAGAAGACGTGATTGAATCAGGACTCGTCTGACAGAACGCCAACCAGTGAGTGCAACGCACTAGTGTACAGCTGCGTTGCGGTCACGGTCTGTTTCACAGGGAAGTTTCCCAGCCACGCGCCGAACTCAGTAGGTGCTCCCTAGAGGATGCGAGCTCGATGTCGGAATGGCCGAGAATTCAAAACTATCGAGTCCACCCACCAGATCGTATCCATCGCCCTTGAAGTCCACACACGTGAACGCATTGTAACGACCAGGCCCAAAAGAGCCCGCGAACCTTGCTCCGCCTACATATCATGGCACGTCGTATCTTTCAGTATGAGAGGATTGGATAGAAGTTGTCTATACTGACCTGTCACCCGGCCTGTGGTCTCATCCAGGTCCATGATTGGGTCGGTGCTACTCTGCTGCCCGTCATTCGTGATGTCCACGACAATGCGCGGGGACTTGGTACCGGTGGGGAAGGTGTAGCTACATAGGTATACATCTTGAGTTCCGTCTGATCAGCAAGGCAAGTAAGTAGGACTACCAACCGGTGCAGAGCAGTACGGCGCGTGGATGTCAATTCAACGCGAATACCTGTAGACTATATGCGCACTGTCAAGTCAGATATTAGGTAGGAGCTCCAACGCACGACCATACTGACCAAGTTCGAGGCAAAATATCCAGGTTCTGCCGCGTCATCCGGAGTGCCTGCGATATGCACGGTGAGATTCCTTCATTCATTATGCGCATCATCACCACGCACCATCATCAAGCACTTTCCGCAAAGTCTTGCGTCCCGCTAGTGACGTCTGACATTCCTCAAACGTGTTCCCTTTGCCGCACCTCGCGAAGGGAAACAGCTTGAACAGGGACAGTGGAACGGCCTGTACATATCATTTGGTTAGGAGAAAGATTCAGGTTCAGAGAGTGTTGTCGAGCAGACTCACGCCTCCGGTACCATCATCATGCAACTGAGAGAAGCCTGTCACGTTGAAGATGGGATTCGCGTCATAACCCGCATGCTGGAGCATACACTAGTCAACTGTCTGATCCAATATGAGCGACGCGTCCGGACGTACATTTCCTGGCGAGTCGGTGTCCATCCCGACTTTCACCATCCCATGGGGTATAGTTGCACCTGGTCGCATTCAGAGATGTTCGATGGTCTCAACAACAATACTACTCACCTGGAAAGACGTGCCCTCCATTCGTCGTCCCAACGAACAAGTTAACGTGACTCGCAGCGTCTTGAATAAAAGCCCCGGAAGCCGAACTGGAGGCTTGCGCAGCGCTCGCCGTGACCGCCCCAGAGCTTGTGAACGCGACCGACGTCTCGATACCTTTCACGCCCGACAGCGACAGCGCAGACACGAGCACCGCCGCCTTCGCACCAAGTGACAGCATGGCGGGCGAACGAACGTCAAGGTCAGCTCACTCAGCCCTGCAAGACTTATCTCCTCTTATACCGCCACCGGCCTCGTGTTCGGAGAAGGTAACCTGTCGGCATCGAAGTCGATCAGATGCCCGTCGTGTCAAGCAATATCGTCCGCGCCAGTCCAGTCCCCTGCAAGACGTCTCAGCAGAGGACAGCTGACTGCCTCGCATACTCGCCGACCGTAGGGACGATCAGAGCCGCGGAGGCCCGCCGACCATGTGAGGACACGGGCGGGCATAGTGAGGCGACCTCGCGCCGGTCGCGGGCCATTCTTGAGTACAGAAGGTGCTTCTCTCGGGTATGTTCCACACGTGATCGCGCGGCCGTGCGGTATCAGAAACAGTTGCAGAGGCTTGATTGGCAGGATGACTACTTTTACAACTGGGGTCAGTTACGCATACATACAGCGATCGAAGGACGCAGTGGAGAGTAGGAAGAGTTACGTACGTCGAGATCCGAAGAGAACGTCGAGCCTCATTGCGAAACTGTCAAGAATGGTCATTATCCGTTACCTCCGGCGACCAGTCTTCACGAAGGGACGAAGGAACTGTCGGCAAATCCTCGGCGACTTGAGCGCATTCTATAGACACAACATTTGGGGATGGTACAAGGGACGATTACAGGGAACGAAGGTCGAAAGAGCTCTATTGATACATGATGTGCCTGCATGCACAACTCGTCAGCACCAACGACACCGAAACCGACTTCGCGAAAGACACTTACGCGGTATCGAACTGCTCCATCAGATCCAGCACCTGCTCGAGGTGCTCAAAGCCCAGCTGCTGCTGCCGTCCCTGCGCGAGCGCGCCCGCAGTCTTGACAATGTTCTTGATCTGGCGCCCGTTGACCTTCTTCTCGCCTAGCGTGCGCAGCTCGTCGTGCGAGAGCCCGCCGTTCTGGATGTCGCCGTTGACGCGCTTGAGGAAGGCGACCCAGATCTGGCGCTTCGCGTCCGAGGACAGGTCCTGGTACCGGAGGGAGACGTGGATGCGCGACTGGAACGCCTCGTCGAAGACACGGACACGGTTCGTGGTCAAGAAGAGGATCCCGCGGAAGTACCTGGTACGTGGCACGGTGGTCAGTGTCGGCTCACAGCGCCGCAGAGCTGGGGAACGGGAACGTACTCGAGCTGCCGGAGGAAGACCGCCACCATGGCATTCCGTTCCAGGTGTGCGAGCGTGCGCTCCTCCAGAACACGTCTGCCTCATCGATCAAGACAACCGCGCCCCAGATCGCGGACACCTTGAGGATCGTGGTGAGGTTGCTATCCAGAGCTTCGGCATGCGTGCCGAGGTCTGCTGCTCCCACCACGTAGAGAGGCCCTATTAGCAAGTGAGAACTATGTCAGCACCCCAGCCGATCGCGGATGGCGGACAGGAATTGCATGTAGAGCGATGTAGCTTACTTCGCACGTCTATATGGGGAGGGAAGAACGGCACCGGTGAGCGACGGACCCTGAGGACACCATGGGACGGAACGACGCACATTCGCTCATGGCTTCCGCGGTCAGGCTCTTTCCCGTGCCTGGGTTGCCGTAGAGGTTGATGACGAGCCCGTGGCCTTTGCCCGACACGAAGTCATCGAACTTTCTCGACGAGCCCGCACTATGCGACTCGACGAGTGTCCTCAGCACCTGCTTGTGCTTGGGCGGGATGACGAGCTGCTCAAACGCCTCATCGTTCCACTTGAACGACTCCACTCGCTCGACCATGAACTCCACTAGCGGGCGCATCGCAAGCGCGGATAAGCGTGAGTATGCATATACATGGGTCCCAGCGGGTGGGAAGCAGAAACGAGGGTACTCACACCATTGCTTGTCTGAGAAGCTGAATCCATATACGATGGGGGACGTGAGCAGAAGCTCCTCGTCCGTGAGGTCACGCTTATCGGCATCCGCGAGGTGCGCCCGTGCGCGCTGAGCGTGTCTATCTATATCTTGACCCGCGAGATTCTTCGAAACCCGTGGCAGCATAGGATAGTTCGGGACCGTGTCCGCAAACGTCTCTGCAGAAGCAACCGTCAGCTCGCTCACATCCGATGAAGGGTCCGGCACCGCATAGCAGATTTCTGCACTGACTCCGGTCTATCATGATCCTAGAGTTGACCTGTCCGACGGTCGCTCCGATGTCAGCATGAAATCACGGATCCGGAGGAAGGAACTTTGACGTACGCTATGCTTAATATGGCTCACTTCCTTGAACCTGAAGGCAAGACCGCGGTACGCAACGTGGTGCATACCGCCCGCAATCTCCGCCCACTTCTTCCCGCGCGCGATCAACCGCTCCTTCAAGCCGTCAACCCCTCCAGGACCCGAGTAGTATTGTATCGGGTACGCAGCCAGCTGCGAGATCTTCTTCGTCCCGCTGAACCGGGGGATGTCGAGGACGCGCCCGAGGCCGGCATAGCCGAACGGCATCCTCTTCGCCCTCTTCACGTTCGCGCCGGTACCGAGGTCCCCAAGGTTCTCCGCAGGGGCGCCGATGTCGACCTCGACATACTCGACGACGAGTCGCCAGAAGTACTGCATCTGCCCTTCTTGCGAGTTCTTCGACGTGAGCAGCCCAGTTGGGTCGTACGCTGCCGAGACGGCCGCTTGGTGGTCAGCCTTCTGGCATAGCTCAGAGTGCACCAGGCGGACGCATCGCGGCTCGGAGGTGATAGGGCAGAGCATGTAGAGTGTCGTCTTGCCGGGGACGAAGAGAGACCAGAGGAGATCGAAGGTGATCTCATCGTGCTTGAGGAGAGACGCGAGATTGTCGAGGGTGTTGGAGTACGTGTCTTTGAGGTACCCGAGGAGATGCGCGAGGTGGTTGTGGGTGCGACGCAGAGGCGACTCTTCGGGTTCGTTCTGCACCTGGGCCGCCAGTTTCTCCGCGTGCGCAAGGAACTCCGGATACCAAGCGAGGAGGGTGTTCGGATCAATCTATGTCAAAGATAGAGTTCTAGTGTTCTCGGTCTAGCCGGGGGTGCACAGCGGGAGAAGACAACGTACGCGAAGCGGCTTTGCCGTCCAGGATATGCCCTGCACGTGTCCGATGACATCTTTTCCGACCTTTATCAGCTCGGGACTGTTGATCTGCAGGGTCGTCGTGACGTTGAAACTGTTGGCCTTGCCGTCCTGGCTGTGGTTGAACTTGCGGATGACGGCAAACGCATAGACGTTGTACTTCTGCGCCTCGTTCTTCTTTGTGCTCTCGTCATCGGTCGGCGGCGGCGCAGGCCGGATCGTCCACTGGTTCTTGAAGACGTCATGGACTTCATGAAGATACTTGATCTCGAGAACGCTCCCCGGTGGCCCATCCGGGATCTCCTCCTGGACGGCGGGCTCCTTGGATGGGTCCATCTCAATCATCTCTCCCGCTTGCGCGGGCATGGCGAAGCCAGGTGAGACATCATCACCGACGAAGCCCGCTGCCATACCGAGCATGTTAATGATTCGTGGTGGCACTGCGTGGCCCGACTGGGCGGCTGCGAAGAATGGGAGGAGGAATCGGCTGCAGGACGGTACAACTTACCTTGGACAAAGCGAGCGCGAGCACGCTGACGGTTTGCGCTCATGTTGGTGCAGTCTTACGGGGAGTGGCGTCCTGTGAGGGTGTGTGTAGCGGATGGCCAGCGCGTGCGCTCGAAGCGTTCTTATGTGCGGAATCCTAGGACAATGATAAATGAGCCTCGTGACGCTTGGCTGCAGAAGATGCGGGGTGGCCGCATCGCACGTACAAAGCGCGTTTGTATCCGGACGCAACCGCAGCGGACTACGGTTACCGGAGACAAAAGCGCGAAGCAGTGCCAATGAGCGTGCGCGGCCCCTGACACTGTAGAGGAGTGGCACATACCGGCGTCCTCTGAATGCATGCACGCCTTGACAGAGAAGATGGCACAGGATGCCCCTTGAAAATGTTGATGTTGTCGACGGTGGCAACTAGATATGGAAACACGACAATTAGGCCACCTGTCACGTAGAAGGCTGATCTGATAAGTGACGTCGTATGGCCCCGAAAGTTGCAGATACAACGTAAGTACGCCTGAACGCGCGTATGTGAGTGACCCAACCTAGCCGGGATGACTGGAGGTTGTGCCACTCGTCGGCGGAGACGTGAATGATCTCATGATCAGGCTCACATAACGGCACGAGTTACAGGAACTCTTGGCTGCTTCTCAACACAGCATATGTGGACCTAAGTACTCACGTCGACTGAGGGATCCCTGGACTTGTAGGTGGTTAGTCCGACGGTACTTGGTCAGAGGCAGGAAGTTGACGCGTCCCGACATCAAGCGCCTATCGCATCACCGCCAGTATCCGAATCAGGCAATTCTCACGCACGTCGGTCCGGCCCGGAACCCCGTCCAGCAGGCGCCCAGAGGGCCATGGCGTTGGACTGCTCTTCAATTCCTGACACCAACTCCTCTCATCCTGTGAATACGACTTATCTTCTCTCTTTGAACCCTGAAGCTCTCTGGAACGAACGGTCAAACACTACAAGGACATCAGAACGCACCATGTATCGTACGGCATCCAGATGACACCTGCGCGTGTCATCTGACACTCCCCACCAACTCCCCTCCCCGTACATATTTCGATTGATCAGGGACATGATATCGATGTTTGATCGAACCCCATGGGGTAGGTACATTATGGCTAAGGAGGTACACTCTCTCTACCTCAACCTTGAGAGTTGCGAGAAGCACAAGCCATGATCCGCTCGAGGTAAGCCGGTTCACCCTGTCATCGTCAGACGTTGCACGCATTGACGTTGAACTTATGTACACCAGCGAACCATCGCGTAAACGCCTCCAAGCTACACCTGTCACGGGTTGCCCGCCAAGAACCGCCCCGCATTCCCATCCTTCACCCCGCACCTCGGGTACCCTTATCTCCCGCTGCAACGCTCACCTGGTCGGCCTCATCGTTTTTCATTAGCACCAGGTCCGCTTACAGATGCGGACACGGCTCCCGGGCTCGCACCAAAGTCAAACATATCTGCGTCCTGAGAAGGTTCACATGAGAACCTATCGGGCGCGTGTCTTCCCCGGGGACCGTCGTTCTACTTTTATGCGGACGCGAAACAGAGTTCATGCCACTTGTGGCGGGCAACGACACACCGAAGCCGCTTGTCTGGCTCATTCCCTGGTCAGTGGGTCCGCCATGCCGGGGAGCTGACGCCTGAGGTCTGATTAGCGTGTGTATGAGACAGCGGGTATGGCGTCGTATATAAGGTGTGTCCCTGGACGTCACTGGAGTGGTCTTCCTTGCGCCCTTTCACGACCGCACGTCTTTGACGCCCTTCCTGCCACAGCTCGAGGCGACGAATACCCGGAAATGTCTGACAAGGGAACGGAGAGCCGGAGCGACAGCCTGGAGAAGGTCGGCGCGACGATCCAGGAGACGCCGGTGAAGGGAGACCTCGCCTATGGCGGAGAGGACACGCTCCCACCGCCCCCGACGCTCACCGCGGAGGAGGAGAAGCGGCTATGGCGGAAGATTGACATGCGGCTGATGCCCATCCTCACGCTCATGTACTTGTGTTCGTTTTTGGATAGAGGGAACATCGGTATGTGGCCTTCTCGAGTCCTTGACTTGGAACAGGACTAACTCGGAGCGTTTGCAGGAAACGCGAAGCTGCAGGGTTTGACGACTCAACTGAACCTGACTGGAGACAAGTACAATATCGCCTTGGTGAGTCTGAGCTGTGATGCCTGGTGGCGGGCGCGATTCGAGCTGACCTCTTCTCGTCCAGACTATGTATTTCATAGTGCGTTGGTCTTGCGGCGCGTTTTTAGGAAGTCCTGCTGAATCTCTAGCAGCCCTACTGCCTATGTGAATGTCCCGCCAAGTAAGAGACGAATAACTCGCATATAGTCACCATACTCAACGGCAGATCCTACGGATAGCCTCGTTCTCAAGAAGTTCCGGCCGTCTAAATGGCTTCCGGGCATCACAGTGCGTCAATTTGGCTGGATGACTTACGGCCGCAGCTGACGTCCTCGCAGCTAGTCTGGGGATTGATCATGTGCGCCCGATGTCCCCTCTACTGCCTTCAATCGTCGTACTGATTGCAAATTGCAATTAGGACTCTTATGGGCCTCGTCAAGACGTCTGTCTCCCACTTCGTCTTCAGACCCACAGGAGCTCACATGTTCCTTTCGCAGTTACCCACAACTAGTCGGCACGCGCATATGTCTCGGCGTCGCAGAAGCAGGCCTCTTCCCAGGGGTCGTCTACTAGTCAGTGCACACCTCTCATTCCTCCCTGATACACTCGTGCTAACACAACCGCAGCCTCTCGCTATGGTACCCGCGCCACATGCTCCAGTACCGCGTCGGAGTGTTCTTCGGAGGCGCGACGCTCGCGGGCGCGTTTTCCGGTCTACTCGCCTTCGGCATCTCGTTCATGTCCGGGACGGCGGGCATGCTCGGCTGGTCGTGGATCTTCGTGAGTTGCCCGCGCGAGGTCCTGCGGGGGGCGACACACTAACATCCTCCCAGATCATCGAGGGTATGGCAACTGTCGTCGTTGGGGCGATCTCCTTCTTCAGTGAGTCACTTTGTGGGCATACGGCTGGTGGTGCGTTCTGATTGGCATGCGCAGTCCTTGTGGACTTCCCGCACACCGCAACCTTCCTCACACCGGAAGAGCGCGCATGGGTCGTGCACCGCAAGAGTACGTCTTGCAGCGAGTCACATTCTGCCGATTGAAGACTGATCACGCTGGCAACAGAGTACGATAACTCGTCCGTTGGCGAGGAGGAGCACTTCGAGCTGCGCCACATCTGGGAGACCCTGCTCGACTGGCAAGTATGGGCGCATATACTCATCTACATGTCCATCATCACCCCGCGTAAGTCGTCATACTATGCCAGCTACCCCATCCTAGTGACTGCTCACGCTGTGCTCACCTGGACAGTCTACGGCATCTCCCTGTTCCTTCCGTAAGTAACCTCCTCTTTTCGCAACCTCTCGCTGCTGGCTGACAGAACCGTCCGCGGTCTAGGTCTATCATCAATGGGTGCGTCTCACGTTCTCCATTGACTCAGGTCCTTCCACCCTTGCTGCTTTCATCTTCCTACTGGAGCATGGAAGCGCAGGCTCGGGATCCGCGATTGAGTGCTTCTCGCCGCCGGATGCTGACGACTGGGATTGCACCCTAACAGCTTCGGCTTCTCCACCGCGATCTCGCAGCTGCTCACAGTCCCGCCTTACGTTTTTGCGAGTACGTCTCTCCTCTCCTCTCCTCCTCGCAAACATATGACCTCATGACCGTTCCTCGCGCCCAGCGGGAACGCTCCTCGCCTGGGCCGTCTGGTCTGACCGCATCAAGAAGCGGTGGCCCTTCGTGCTCGCCGGGCTCGTATACTGCCTGGTTGGCTTCGTGATCAACATCGCGGACGTGCCCATCGGCGTGAAGTACTTTGGCACCTTCCTCGTCGTCGCGGGCGCGTACGCCGGCTTCCCCGGGGTCGTCGCTTGGTGAGCCCTACCACATCGCTTTGAGCTTTGCCGGGCTGGACTGACGCCTTCGCACCGATTCTGATTCCCAATAGGCTCGGGAACAATCTCGCCGGGCACTACAAGCGCGGGGTGGGCATGGCGCTGCATATCGGGATTGGGAACTTTGGGGGCGCGATCGCGAGCAACATCTACCGCACGCAGGACGCGCCGCGGTACATCCTCGGACGTGAGTCTCAGTTTCAGTCTCTCCATGTTCTCTCCCTCTCCCAAGGACTCGGAGCTGACGCGATGACAGACGGGATCGAGCTCATGTTCGTCGGGATCGGGTTCATCGTGCTGCCCATCACGGTCCTCGCGTACAAGCGCATCAACGCGCGCCGCGATGCGCTCGAGAAGGAGGCGGACGAGACGGGCACGAAGCTTACCCCGGAGGAGATCAGGAGGTTGGGCGACCGTGCGCCTGACTTCCGCTACACTCTGTGAGTTGAGGTTGAGTGCGGGATGGGGCAGGGGGCGCCCATCTCTGCTGGCGGTCACCTCCGCTGCGAGTCAGACAGTTGTATGTTTTGTATGAGTAGCTTTGCACGTTTGTAACGATAGACTCGTGTCATACACCAACGTCAACCTTACTTCAACTCGAATCCCAGTTCGATGATGGTGCATTCAAGGTATAAGTATTAAGTACCCAGTTGTCTCAGGTCTGCGCGAAGCCGACAGCGAAGCGCCGGCCGATTAGATAAGATCTACCTTGATCCACTGACTCCCACTCTGGCAGTGGAACTCCTCGAGCTTGCAATTGGCACTTACCCTCTTCCTCCTGCCTTGATCTTTCACTTTCACTCTGCTGACATCGTTTCTTGTGGAGGGCACGTGCGGTATTAGTAGGGTTTACGGTGAGTACATCGGTGACTCATTTATCGAAGGCTTCTAATTGAATCGATTCACAAGCAGCTACAACATGTGGATTAGATTTTTTGGGCGATACAGGACGTATGCTACCCTATTTCACCCAAGCAATACCTGCGTAGCTCCTTGTGGCTCGGTGAGGGATGCCTGTTGTACTGAGGAGGAAGTGATTGCCTTCGGGTCCTCGGTAATCGCGGTCGGGTTTCGCTTTCGGTGCTGTGATGGATTCATCAAGAGAAGTTCATCTTACATCACCCCCTCAGCTACCTCAGGCGAAGGTAACTACCCAATCGAGTTCGGGCTGCAAAGGCTAACTGAATGATACACGTTATTTCTGCAGACGAAGCCCTGCTGGAATGGAACATGATCAGCCCGAGGACTTCTCCCGGCGGTGGTCACTGGTCGCTCTATGCGCGAACTGGGCGCTGACCGGCATGTCCGAGGTGCGGTACACCCTGCCTGGCAGGCCTCAACTGTCTCTCTCTCACCATGTACTCTTGTTGAGCAGTCTATGGGACCAACATAGCAACACAGCGGACGTTGTGCTCATGCTAAGGCAGTCACGAGCAGTCGTCAGGCGGCACGCCCGGAGAGTCCAGCAACGCGGTTGCGCATGGCTCCACAGCTTCTTCACCTTCTGATGCCCCGTCCGACCTCCGCGACTTCTGCCTCTGCGACTCTCGAAACCTGATGAGGCGCGTCCCGAACGCGTCCTGCCACGTCCGCCGTCCCGTCCTAGCAGTACTCCCATGCATTCCTCTGCTTCCACCCCTCTATGGCCCTAGTAGGATGACGTCGCGCACGGAAGCGAAGGCAGGATCATATGAGCTGTGGCCACGCGCATCGTCGACGGACGTGAATAGGCCGCGTCGGCACAGGTACGTTTCCTTACCATATGAATCAGCCCCTGGCTGGTACTTACCCTGCCATCACCGCTGCGCTGGGTCTTTTGCTATTAGCTTCTGCGTTCGCGCGGCGGGGGTAAGAGGTAACAGTGATGGTTCTCAGACGCGCATTGCGCTCCGCCCTCATATATAGCGGGGTCGTCCGTTCGGCGACCCCCAAGCAGAACGGGTGCCGAGATGTTGCGCTCCCTTCCGTGGCTGCTAGCCGTTGTGGGCTTTCGCCGCCCTCTCGAGCTCCTCCCATGTTCGCCCTGGACACATTCATCGGGCTGCTCCGCATAACGGGAAGAGGGCAGATGTGCCCATCCCTGACCCTGCAAGTCGCGTCAACCTATTCATCGGGACGACGAGCTCGGGTCATGCCTTCCCTGGTGAGTGCTATTTGTGAAGTGTTTGATGTTTGACCTCTCATGAGGATTACTCTGGACAAGGTGTGACCCTTCCACACGGCATGGTGAAGGTCGGTATGGACACGGACTCCGGTGACAACGTCAGTACCTGGGCGCCGAAACGAATGCGAATAACGAACTGACCTGTTGCTGCAGCACGCAGGATATGACGCCAACCCGAACTTCTCCGCTACAGGCTTCTCTCAACTACATGATGACGGCACTGGAGGAGTAAGTTTGTGTACCGACGTAGGGAGCGCATGCTTACGATTGCATTGACAGTCCGTGCCGCTGTCGGTCTTCAAGGTTTGGCCGTTCGCCAACTGTGGCAGCGGCAACAACGATCGTTTCGAAGTCTGTCCCTGCGACATCAACTCGCGCAAGGTCAAGCGAGCACTTCTCGCAGATGGTACGACTGTCTCCTCCCTGCATACGCACCTTGGCTCTTTTCCTTCCTATGCGTGCCATTCAAGGCGTCGAACATGCTAATAATACGCTCGTCGATAGGTTCTCCCGACGATGCCGCCGAACCAGGCTACTTCGCGTCTAACCTGGTCAGTCTTGTTTCCATGTGACGTCACGACCGCTTCTGACACGAGGGACACGGCGATAGAGCACGAACATCCGTGTCGAGCTGACCGCGACGAAGCGCACAGCTCTGCATAGGTGAGTCGGTCATGGGTGCAGCCTTCACAGACCCGGCGGGACTGACGAGGAGCATGTTCCTACCAGATACACCTTCCCGGCCGACTCGATCACCCCGCGACTAGTCGTCGACGTGACCAACGACGGCCAGCAGAGCAACTCGTTGCCCATCGTCCACATCGACCCTGATAGCGGGCGCGTCACTGGTATGCCCACGCGTGCTTCGCGACCGTCGCGCTCACCTGTTGACACGCACACACAGCCGGCTCGACCTTCGCTGCCAGTTTTGGCCCTGGCCAGTACCGCGTCTACACATGCATGGACTTCAAGGGCGTCGGGTTCGACCTCGGGAAGCCCAAGGAGTTCGGCACGTACCTCGGCAACTCGCCCATCCGCGGGTTCACCGACGGCCTGCAAGAGTACACGAACTACCGCAGCGAGCTCGGCGCACTGCTCGGGTTCAACCAGAACGGCGGCGGGCAGACGACGATCATGGTGCGCGCGGGCATGTCGTTCATCTCGACCGACAAGGCGTGCCAGAACGCGGAGGAGGAGATCCCGTCGTTCGACTTCGAGGGCGTCAGGGCCGCGACGCGCGCTGAGTGGAACGAGCTCCTGGGACGCATCCAGGTTGGGACCGAGAACTGTGGACGACGATACCATTGAGCTGTTTTACAGCTCCTTGTACCGGACGCACATCTCGCCTGCTGATTGTAAGTTCCCTTCGTGTAATCCTGCTGGAGAGACGCTGACAACCAACTGAGCAGATACAGATGAGAACCCGTTGTGGAACTCCACTGAACCGTACTACGACTCCTTCTACTGCAACGTATGTGCTATGCAAGTGGTCTGTACAGGCACGGAACATACTCATGCTTTGCACAGTGGGATACCTTCCGGACGCTGTATCCTCTGATGTCTCTGCACGACCCCGAGAACTTCGCGCGCATCGTCCGCGGTATGATCAACATCCAGCAACACGAGGGTTGGCTCCCAGAGTGCCGCGGTGCCACCGCGAAGCAGTGGATCCAAGGCGGCAGCAGTACGCCTTCTGTTGTCCGCACACTCCAAGATGAATACTGACTCGTACCTCTGTAACACAGACGGCGACCCGATCCTCGGCGAGTTCTTCGTCAAGTACGCCGCGCACGCCTCGGAGCTGAACGTCGACCCGGACGCGCTGTACAAGGCGCTGCTCGCCGACGCGGAGGACCAGCCGCCGAACTGGAACCTGCAGGGCCGCCAGGCGAACATCTGGAAGTCGCTCGGCTACGTCCCGCAGGACCTCATCGAGCCCGGCGGCGCGAACACAAAGCAGGTCTCGCGCACGCTCGAGTACGCGTTCAACGACTTCGCGGTCGCGCAGGTCGCGAAGCTGCTCAACAACAGCGCAGATGCGGCGAAGTATGCCGCGCGCGCGGAGAACTTTGTCAATGTGTGGGACCCGGACACTGTGGCCCCGGATAATGATACCATTGTGGGCATGGTGCAGGTGAGTGCAGCCTCTGTGCTATTGTGTGTATGAGCGATGTTGATAGGCCATGGTAGCCTCGCTTCCAGAACGGCACGTTCGGGTTCACGGACCCAAGACATTGTAGCGTCAACGACCCCACTGGGGCTAACTGTTTCCTCTTCAACACGAATACTGACGGCTTCTATGAGTCCTCGCCGATCGTGGTATGTCCGATCAGCATCATAGTACGCACTCATGAGCTGATCACCTGTCTCTTTGCAGTACTCTCAGGTATGACACAGGTGTTATGAGTTTGCAGGACGTCGAATTCTGACATCTGCATCATCGCAGTTCGCTCCGCAGGATACCGCCAAGCTGGTTGAGTTACAAGGTGGCCCGGACAAGTTCATCGCTCGTCTCGACTACATTTTCGACAACGTGAGCGCATCGATGACAGGGTTCGCGCAATGTAACTGACCGTGTATTCCAGAACTACTTCGACTCCACGGACGAGCCCTCGCAGCAGATCCCGTTCATGTATCACTACGCGAACGCACCCGGCCGCAGCACGCAGCGTTCGCGCCAAGTGCTATCCGAGTTCTACAGCACGGCGATTAATGGTCTCCCCGGAAACGATGGTAAGACCCCCCCCCTGCTCGTCTCAAGCCACACCTGCTAAGTTGATACTATGTGACAGACTCCGGCGCCATGGGCAGCTACGTCGCCTTCTACCTCGCAGGCCTATACCCCGTCCCTGCCACGCGGCAGTACCTCCTCGCCTCTCCCTACTTCCCCTCTATCTCGTTCTTCAATCCCGTCTTCAACACCACCACGACCATCGTCGCCACAAACTTCGCGGGCAACCCCGCCAATGGCACTGGAGGGACCGTGTTCGTGCAAAACGTCACGATCGACGGGCAGCCCGCGCCGTCGAACTGCTTCCTGGAGTGGGACGTGTTCGAGAAAGGCGGCACCGTTGAACTCACGCTCACGGACGACATCAATGTGACGTGTGGGGGCAATGGCACGGATGCGCTCCCGCCGTCGCTGTCGACCGGGGGCTTTGGACTACTGCCTTCGAACTCCTCGGGTGCTCAAGCTTGAGGATCATGGTTGTTGGTGACGCGGCCACCTTCTCGGACGGCGCATACACGCACGTCGGCACTCGTTACTTCATGCACGCTCGTTTCTTGCTCCCTCTCGTTTCGTATACTCTCTCGTTTCGTACTCTCTCTCCTTACAATCATTCTCTTGGGCTTCAGTTGTGATGTTCTTTCGTGTATCGTTATCCGAGTCAGCGCAATCAAGAATTTGCCACCTCGACGTTTCAACGCTCTCCCGCAGGACTTCCTGGAGAGGCTCTAGCATAAGTTTTAGAAGACAAGGTGCGGATGCAGAGGGAAGTACGAGTAGTGGCTACAGTAACAGGACGATACATGCGATGTGAGGTGACCGCGTCAAATCAGCTTGACCTAGGAGGGGTGCATGGTCACGACGTCGAACGAGTCAGCTCGGAGCCCTGCGCTGTTCGGCGACTGGGTCGTTCGGTCGAAGCACTCTGTTTGCGCTTCAAGCCAGTCCCACAGGGTCTCCTGCGCACACCGCTCTCGGATATGGTCTGGGATCGTGCCGACGCGGGCAAACGGGACAAGGAGCTTATCAGGAAGGTCGTTGGGTCAACTCTGAACAGGATACGAAGTATGCAAGGTAGCGGAAGTGCTTACCTTTCCGTTCAGATAGTCGGCCTTTGGATGCGTGGCTGCGAACAGCGGCGTGAGGATGCCTTTGAAGACATTGCACGAGAACATATCCTGTCATGCGCAACAAGAAGACACGGTCAGTTCGGATTCGTACGCAACGAGAATGATTGATGCTTACCCATAGTGAGCCAAGGACCCCTCCGGAGTACCGCTTCAGGTTCGTCTGCACATTCCCTGCATATCCCGGGGGCGTTTAGTGGCGCATCCGGAGGTCGATGAGCAGACATATCGTTACCTGGGTTGATGGCTATCGAGACAATTCCCTGCTCGCCGTACTGCTCGGAAAGCTCCATCGCGAGAAGGAGACACCCCTAGGCGAATGACAGTCAGCCCTCAACACGGGTATGTGTGGCAAGGAGGCATGAGACATACCAGCTTGGACTGTCTATACAACTGGGCAGGGGTGCATCTTCGTCTCACCGGACCGTCCATGAGGGTCGTGTAGTCTATTCGATGCGCAGGCGGGGTGGCTGACGAGTAGTGCAGAATGCGGACCTTCTGCGCAGTGCCCTTGGCTGTCCCGAGCAGAACGGGTAGGAGCAGCTGCGTGAGGTAGAAGTGGCCGATGACGTTCACTCCGAACTGGAGGTCGTACTGCTGCCTCGTGAGAAGGGCGGTCGGAGGAGCCATTATACCTCTAGGAACTCGCCGTCAGGCTTGTGGTATGGCAGATGTAAGCGAGAGGAGCGCACGCGTTGTTGATCAGACAGTGCAGATACTGCTCCTTCCTGTGCAGTGTGTGATGTTGTTAAACCTCTCCGCAGGAGCACAGATCGAGGAACGCACCCCATGAACTCGTAGGCAGCCTTCTGCACCGAGTACAAGTCCGACAGATCCATCTGCAGGACATGGAACGCTTCCGATATCCGCCTCAGCTCGTCCGCCGCCTGCCGGCCCTTCTCGTGCCCCCGGCTCGTGATATACACCCGCGCATTGCGCGCAAGCAGCACCTATCCAATCCACGGGAGCCCGTCAGACACGACACCGCGACTTTTCTCAGGGCCCGAGAGTCTACCTTTGCGGTCGCAAGCCCTTCACGTTCGGGTCGAGGGTGAGTAAGTACTGTTGAGGGCCGATGGACGAACAGTCTGCAGTCGCACGTACCTAGCCCAGAAGTTCCTCCGGTTATGAGGAAGACCTTCCCAGACTGATCCGGGACATCATCGACGGACCAATCCCCATGTGGCGGGAAGTGCTGATTCCTTGGCGAGGTCATTCGGGCCGAGTTCCTTGCAGGTCAAGCTCCAACCAAAAATCAGGCTGGATGAGGGTAGGCGCAGGTGGACGTACGTGAGCTGGGAACGACGACGTGGCAAAGAGGTTGCGGTCAAGGAGGAACACAGAGAGCTGCATGAGGGAGCTCACTATGCACTGCCGACATAGGGAAGCCACGATAGGGCGGGAGGTTGCACAGACACACGAGCGGTCCCGAAACACCGTTCCCGTTCTCGGGCGCAAGATGTGAGCGTCGGCGGGGACTCGGGCCTGACCAGGTATCAAAAAATCAACTAAAATTCACGCTGCAGTACGAGGTGTGGTCCAGGGGATCATGTGCGAATCTGTATCTTGGAGCCTGAGTGTGATGGTCCTTCAGCCTGAGGTGGACTCTGAGCAGCCTTGCGTGTTTAAGTACTCTCCCTTGGATGACTGACCGTAGATGGACGCACTTGCAGGTCACGCACATAGACGAGCTACATGACCAAAACGCCTCCTAGATGGCAAGAAAACGGTCAGCGCCGAGACGAAGGCTGTGAGGAAGGTACGCTCTACGCTGCATCGTGGTCAAAATCACTGGCGCCTACCGCAGCCATCGCGTAGTTCGTTCATTTCCATGAAGATGTCATGGGCGTCGACGACGAACTCACACCCACGCGGAAAAGATCTCCGATACACGGTGGACCGAGCTACTTGCGACGAGCCCGAAGTTGCTCGCATTCGTGCGTGAGAGTAGGTTGACCTTCGCCGCACTGTAGAACTTCGGTCAGCCACATGTGGTTAAGTAACCACGAACCTCGAGGTATCCTGACGAACGGTCATTCATTTTGGCGAGGTCATTACAGTATGATACTTCATATGCTTATACGTTGCGTGGTACTTAGCAGTAAACAGAAAGGACAATGGACAGAACATAACGGACACAACATACATGTACACTGAAAGCACAAACAGGTGAGTAAGGCCGATAACAACAGCGAGAGCGATGAGGATAGCAGATGAGAAGAGACGATATGTATGTACAATACACTGCAAGCAGGACATAGACGAGTGCGAAGGGCAGAGATGGACAGACGGCGAAATAACGATGTGAAAAAAGAGAAGACAACAGAACAAGAGAGCAGCAGGAACGAGCGTACCTCAAGTCGCATACAGGTACGGTTTTCCAAGGGAACATATAACTCATATGGGGCACGCTCAGCCTCGCATTACCTGCGGCTGCATCCCCATCCCGGCCCTCGCCATGGCCAGCTCCTGCGGACGGATGTCCAGCAAACGAGCCCGGCGGCGCAACCATCCCGGCCACCGGCAGCCTCACGATCCCGGGCGCATGCTCCCCACCCGCAGAACCTGCACTCGCCCTACGCTTCTGCGCCTGAGCCACCTGTTGACGCAGCGCCGCCCGCCTCGCAGCGGCCACCTGCGTATCTCCGAGCGGCTGCTCGCGCTGGCGCGAGCGCGAGCGTTCCTTGCCCTCGCGCATCAGCTCGACCTTCTCCGGGCGGCTCTTGCGCTCGACCGCCGGCGCAGGATGGGCAGCGTTTGTGGGCGACGCGAGGGGCATCGCGGGAGAAGGGTGCGTTGAGCTCGAAGCGAGAGACACAGGGTTCCGACGGCTGGCCGCAGGCAGTCGTGCAGGGCTGTTCGGGAGGGAGCGCGCTCCCATCGAGGGAGACGGGATAGGCGTGAGTGGCGACGAGGAGCGCATGAGCACGTCGACCGCGCTCTGCACTTGTGAGCTCGAAGCGGCCTGCAGCTGCGGGAGGTTCTTCGTGTCGACCTTGGGCTTCGACTTCCCCTTGGCACCGGCCTTGTCCGATGACGACGTTGGCGACGAGGCATTGGACGCCGACGACGCAGCGTGTGCCTCGACCTTCGCAGCTCGTGCGCCCCGCTTATGTTGGCCACGCCGGGACTCCTTGGGGTACTCGCACACGAGGCCACGACGCGTGCACTGATTGCATCGCTGAGGTCCACCAGGCGGCGGCGGCCCACAAGCGATCTTGCGCTCGCGACAGAAGAGGCACGCCATGATCGGCTTCTTCTTCTCGGGCTCCTTCCCAGCATCGCCGCTCTCTCCAGTCGCCACCGCCATGTCGAGCTTGAACATGGCTTGCCCGGACGCGGGACCGTCTACTGGAGCAGGGGCAGGAGCGGGGTTGACGACGGGAACTGGGACGGGCGCCGACGGAGGCGGGGGAATGACATGGCTATCGGCGTCGTCGGCTGAGATAGAGGCGGGGTTCTTGCGTGGCCGCCCTCGCGGCCGCTTCTGCGCAGCGGGATCGACGGAGCGAACGAGGATGACGGAGATACGGACGCTGCTGCAGGCGTCTCCGGAGCTTGCACCTGCGTCTGAGATTGCGCTGGAGGCGACGGGGGCAAAAGAGAGCCCATGGGAGGTGGTGACGAGCTCTTGCGCTTGACGGGAAGCGGCCGCGGCGAGACAGGCGTAATCGCGCCCTCGAGTGTGTAGCTACGCGTCGGGCCAGTGGGGAGAGGACGTACGGAGTGGAGGGAGGGGACGGAGTACATGTCGGGCATCGCGACGGGGTATGATGAGTCCGGGCTCGAAGGCGAGTCGACGTACATGCCGGGAGAGTAGGGGTGCGGGTATCCGGCGGCGAGACCTGTGGACGGCTCTGACGCAGCGTCGGTAGGGTAGTAATCTGGCGGCTGCGGGGGATAGAACTGCGAGACGGAGATGAGTATATGCGCCCAAAGATGGAGCAGAGAACGACCCCGGAAGAAGGATCGCGACCCGAGTGGGAGAGCGAGGTCCCAGACGTAAAGCATCGTTCGCGGAGCGGATGGATCGTGAATGTGTACGGCGTCAAGACTATCGTAGCAGCCCTCGCTCAGCAGACACTCCAGGGCGGTACTCCGACGATCCAACAAGCGGAGAGAACCATGCGCCGCAACAACACAATAGAGAGACCATCTCGAACCCAGACTTGTTGAGAAGTCTGATAGATGGCACGAATGACGTCGCCTCGGTGTCCTGCAAGTATCGGGGAGCTCTCACTCGTGCATACTATCACGGCACAGTGCGCATTGCGCATTGCGCATATCGTGCGACGTGATACGGTAAGCTCGTGGAGCCTCGCACAGGTACGACCGTGATGCGACAACTAGACCTCAGGACTCCGAACGACATGACATGGATGCTGACCAGACGCGTCCGATGTCACGCCGTCCGTATGCCAGACGGGCAGATACAGCGGAGCGATGACAGCGGAACACACGGAAGAGTAGAATGGGGATAAAACAACACTCACCCCAGCTGCGTTGTCCCAGTTCTGAGAAGCCCCTTCGTCAGCGTACTGCATCGAATACGGCTGCTCGACGAAGCCGTGGTCCATGTCCTCTTGCTTGCAGTCTTGCATGGGCGCGTCGACGGGAGATTGCATCATGACCGGTTCCTCGGTATATTGAGGGGAGTAAGAGAGCTGTTGGTAATGTTGCGGGGAGGGAGATTGGTCTTGGAGATGCAGCGTGTCGTACGCAGAAGCAACTGGGGTATCGTCGCTCACCCACATGGCCGAGTCTTCAGGGCCCTCCTCGAGTTTAACGGGGACAGCCCCCTCGTGCGAGCCATGGACGTTCTGTTGCGCATGTACGTGTTGTGGGGCCCATTGATATCGAGGGTGCGAGCGATGGGTCGGATGGGGATGGGGATGGGGGCTCGGGACGAAGGGGCATAGTTTGGATGCTTCCCGAAACGATCGGGTCAGGAAGACGAAGGAGACGTCGGGTAGGATGGACGGAAGCTCACCTGTACGTACTGCTGCGCGTGTTCAGGGTAGGACGTGGGTGCTGATGATGATGGGCAAAGCTGGAAGTGGGGACGCGCGCGTCCGTCGGGTGCGGGTGCGGGGCAGGATTGCCGTAGGCTGCCCAGCGAGGAGCGTCGTCAGGCTCGTTCGCATATATGGGATGCGTTGAGTAGAGAAGAAGGAGGAAGACGTACGGGGGTGGTGCGGGTCAAGCTGCTGGTATGGCGTGGTGTGATTGTGGCGCATGGCGCCCGTAGGAGTTCCCACCGGAATGCGAGAAGAGGATGCGAAGATTTGCTGGGCCCTGTGGTGCTCGTCGTAGGGAGCAAGGTGGGGCTCAAGCGAGGGGGGGAACTGGAAGAGGCCGGGGATATTTGCTGGGCGAGGGTTGGGGAGCATGACTGAGCGAGGGCCTGCGATGGAGTGATCGTGGATCGGAGGCAGACGCGGGGGCAGTAGAGGCGATAGCGATCGCAAACGCAACACAAACGTTCACGGAAGCAAAACGCGGGGGGCAAGAGCTCGAGGACAGAGAGGCAGCGGGCACGGGGCAAATACTTTATAACTCCGTCCGAAAGAGGCTAAGAGCGAACAGCAGTGAGCAGCAGCCCACGACACGTGTTCTGCCTCGGCTCTCTCCAGCCGCGTCCGAGCGCGGTTAGTGACCGTGCTGAGCGTGCTCTCTCGCCCTTGTCCTCCTCCCACTGCCAGTGCCACTAGTCCTCTCTCGTCCTTCTTATCGCCTCCATCCCAGGCAATCCTCTCTCCCAGCCCGCCGTCCCTGCCCCGACGTTTCCACGCGGCTTCCCAGTCCCCTCTCGCCCTCCTCGCCCCCTCCGCCCGCCCCGTCCCCAAAAGCGCATCCCACTCCCCTCCTCCCTCGCCTTCGCCCAGCGTACCCGGACAGCGCGCTGCCACCCCCGTTCGAAGCCCGGCGCGTCCCAGGCCCGATCCTTCCCTAAACTCAATCAGATCCGGCACCCATGTCCGTACTACATGACGCTTCGCAAAACGTAACACGCCCTAAAGCGTCCGCCCCTCCCTGTGGGCTAGCAGCGTGTGTCTTGCCAATGGCCCCCCCTCCCGTCCACGCGACGAGACTGTCAATCCCAGACCCACACCCCGACTGCACCCGCCCGCGTTCGCATCTCCGGCCCGCACACCTGCTCCTCCAGACAATACAGTCCATTGCGTGGCCACAGCTGCTTGATCTGTCCTAGACTGCGATAGTACACCATCGCCTTCCAGCTTTCCATCTGCGCTGTATCTGCGTGCGTATGCGCCCCTTCGCGGAGTGGGGACTCGCAGTGCATGACGTGCAATGTGCACACACTTCCTCCGCTAATCTGCTGCTTCTCAGCGACTCTATAGCTCTCATAACCCACTCACTGCCGCTCCAGACAGGCAATGTCGCCCACCAGAACCGTGAACCTTGTGCACGAACCTAATGCTCGCCCTCCGCAGCGCGTCCATTAGCTCATCGTGAGGTGTTATCCCCACCCATCCCCGTCCGATGACTCCCTCGTCCAGCCTTCCTCGCGACGCGTGCTCGCCGGATCTACCCCAGTCACTCACGCTCATTGCTCAGGTCTCCTCCAGCAGTCTTCTACGCTGGCACGCTACACGGAAAGTGCGCATACATACACACGAGAGAAGCACGCGAATCGGATGGCGATCACACTGCCGTCCTGCTGGGCATTCAAGGAAATACGAGACACCAGCCACCACGCTACGCCAGACTAAACCGCGATCGTACATCGCGGCAAGCTCCCCACCCAGTCCAACTCAGAATGCCGAACGACGCCTGCCAGTGCGGCCTACCGAACTCCCATGACACCCTCGCGCGTGTAGCATAATCTGCTAGTACTAGTACTTGTACTAGCACACCATGCCACGCCCCCCTCCCCCTCCGGTGCGTCCCGCTCGCCGTATCCTGTTCCCCTACACATTTAGAGTCACATCCGGTTCTGACCCTTGCGGCTTGGACCGTGACTTCGCATCAGCACCGTACGGCATCATTGCGGCCCCCTCGAGCCCGGAGACTAGTCGCAGGCGGGTCCGGGCTCGTGCAGGGTCGTGCAGGGTCGTGCATGCACATTGCACAGCGCACCCCCCAGCCCCCAGCGATCTGGCTCCCGAGCCGCGTCGCGCGGCGCACGCCAAGTACCAGTGATGGCATGGTGATTGACCGCCTCGGCCTCTACTTATGCAGTATGCGCACGGCCGGGAGCGCGATTCGCGGGCACCAGGCTCCAGCGCGCCGTCGCCTGTCTTGAGGCAGTCTCAAACTCTAGGAAGTGCCCGTGCCCGATGCATTGATGCTCCTCCGAGTTCAAATCCTCGTCCACTTCGGGCTGGCTTCCTGGCGCGATCCACGCCGCGATGCGCCGCGCGTTCGCCGTTCGCGTTCACCTCCCGGGCGCGGCCGCGGTGCCCATCAGCGTGTATGTACACAGTACAGTTTGCCTGTCACCGTCACTGTGTCAGGCCCTGGGCTGTCAACGGGTGCTGTCATGTCATCGCAGTCGCACGGCGATGACAGCGACAATGCTTGTCAATAGAGTACCGATATGGCAGCGAAACCCACCAGAACGCAGAACGCAGCCTGAGATGCGATCGATACCCGCCCGTTGACCTTGTCTGTATCTGATTTCCCATGGGAGTGGGGGCTA
This sequence comes from Cerioporus squamosus, assembly GCA_022592435.1. Taxonomy (NCBI): domain Eukaryota; kingdom Fungi; phylum Basidiomycota; class Agaricomycetes; order Polyporales; family Polyporaceae; genus Cerioporus; species Cerioporus squamosus. The sequence goes on from JABYQS010000069.1 coordinate 151,187, forward strand.
GGACGAGAAGGTGCGGTCCCAGTGGCGGCTACTACGAATTGCCAGTTCGACGGGTTCAGACGTTGAGACGTCGGGGCTGCAGCGTGCGCCGATGAGCGCACAATATTTGCACTAGTACGTACGTCGTTTTGTGCATCGAGCTTCGACGTCTGGCTGGCATGGACATTGAACATCGCGCATACAGTGACAGCGACAGCGCGGTGGACGTCGGCATGACGAGAGGGGGGAATTTTCGACGTCCGTGTGTCGGGTGGTGAGTACGTCGTGCCACGCCACGCAGCTGCATTTGTGGCTAACTCGAGACCCGATGATGGTCGATATTCAGACGGGCTCGTCTCGTACACAGCTGGATGACGACGATGACTGCCTAGCCCCGACCAGCAGCACCTTAGTCTGCGACGCTCGGCCTGCATGCGTATATGCGCGTGTTCGCTTAAGTCTCGAGTCTCGACACCCTGGACCCGCTGACGAGATCTCGTAGTGGATTCATCAGTACAGTACTACAGGGACAGCGACAGCGCGCACGGTGGACGTCGGCATGACGAGAGGAGAATTTTCCGACGTCCGTGTGTTAGGAGGTGAGTACGTTCGTTATGTCGCGCCACGCCACGCCGCTGCATCTGTGGCTAACTTCAGGATGGTCGTTTCAGACCGGCTCGGTTCGTCCATGGCTGGGATCTCCCCGACTCCGCGATTCCGTGTCCAGGGTCGAACGTGGTGAAGACGACTACTAACGTCCGGCACTTCCTGCGACGCTCGGCCTGCGTATATGCGCGTGTACGAAATCTCACCCCGGATGCCGGATGTAAGTACAGTACGAAAGCGGGATACCGACCGGATACCGAACGCCGGAACTCCCGCTCTCGACTCGCTCGCTCTGCTCTCTGGGTCGCTCTATCGCCACGCATCGCCATTGCCTCCGTCCCCGTCCCAGCGGATTCGAGAACTTTGAAATTTGATCCCCGAACCCACGTAGACGGGGCAGGACTTCCTGACGGCATTTAGACAAGATTCGTCATCCCCGCTGCCAGTGCCCGATGTTTCGCACCTGGACATTCTTCGACGTGCTGCCCCTCCTCGATTGAGCAAGGCTGGCATATTCTCCGGCGGCTCCTCAGGCCTCCCCAAAGCTGAGCGCGCTTCGTCTACCTGCAGTATGCTCATCTGAACGTTTCCCCGCGTCCCCGCGCCCCGTCTCCACACCACTAAACGCACACGCCGCAGGAAGGACTCCATAAGATTTGATCGCCGAGTCCATACTTGGCCGCACGAGCCCGGACTGCCGCTGGAGCTAGTAGGGGAAGAAGGTTCGCTTGGCACTGGCACTGAGAGGGCAATTGCAAAGACATCGTGCAAGGTCAAGCTTCAAGGTGGGGGTTCGTCCGGGTGCAGCTGCATTGTACTACCGTGTACGAGGGAGTGCTCACTGGCCCGTGGTCACTCGCCCGCTCAACGTGCGATAGCATCCGCGGGCCCTTGCTCGATGCTGCTCTCGCGCTTCCTCAAGGCCTTCCCTAGTCCTCCCTATGCGCCGCTCCGAGCCCGCGTCGACACAGGCCCGGTGCTCTTCGGCATCCAGCGGACGCGGCGTTGGCGGCGTGCGCCTCGGAGTTGGTATACCGTATGCTTTAAGTATTTCCTCTGTGGGCGATGGACTGCGACGTCGCTGATGTTCGAACGTCCGCTTCTTTGCCAAGCCGAGCTGGCCGTGTCGTGTCGTAAGTGCGATGCCCTACAGTATGTACGGCTTCGAGACCACCCCGAGACGGTGCAGCGAGCGCAGCACGGTGGAGCGCAGAGCACGGTGGAAGCGTGCGCTCGTGTCTGCTGGAGACATATCATGAACATTGCCTGGTGGGTAACATAGTAAATAGCTACTCGCGCCTCGTTCCTGCTGCTGCCTGTCACCTACTGACCGTCGTCGGTCCCCGTCCCACCCGGATCCTCGACCGCCGGCGTGCACACAGCGAACAGAAGCCACCGCGCTGGTGCGAGCTCAAGTCTAGGCCTAGGTCCGAATCCGAATTCGAATCCGAAGTTGAACGTTGAACGTTTGCTCGATGGACACCGCGACCGACCGCGCGTAGGCTACTCCAGACAGCCCGGGTCGCATCCTCCTGCTTCCGGAACCCCATTGACACCGTCACACCCCCGCCAATCATCAAGGAGGACGTCACCCGCAGACTGGCACACCGCTTCTCCGCAGCATTCGGACGGCGTAGGTCCGGCGGAGTAGGAGTGAACTCAGTACTCCCTCACTCACATGCACCGGCGACGCGAATGGCGAAAAAGAACTCGGGGTCTGTGGAGCGGCGGGAGGCGAACAGCGGCGTTAGTATGCATGGGAGCCCTAGTGATTGTCAAAATCGGGCACCTGGGTAAGGGCGTTGCTAATCTGCGCCAGATTGACAGCTGCGTGCCCCTCCGTACGTGCGTTGCTGTTTTGTGGTAGCTGCATGGTTTGTGCTCTGATTTGAAAATGGCAGGAAGGGGGTTCTTTCGATCCGCCCGTGGCTCGGAGGCACGCGGTGATGCGTCGAAGACTCCGAGGGCGACGTAGAAGGGCACGGCGCACAGAGTCAGCGACTTGCAACCTGTCGGGCTCTCTTTCAGCCCGCCGGGACCCGACGATGCAGTCCCGTCTCTTGGGACTGCTATACTCTTCTCGTCTCAGCTCTCGGAACGCGTGCGCATGACCATGATCTGGCCGGCAACTCTCGCGCTCAGGCTGTCCCGCGCTCTGCACCCTAATTCTGTCGGTTGCGTCTCTGTACATGTCCCGCTGCTCGGCGTCGGTCCTTCGCATGACGCACACCATCGACACCCTATTCACAGGACTTGGACGACGCAACGGCTGGACGGCTGGGGCTCACGGAGGCTGGAGGCTAGGCCTGCGACGCGCGAGCGGCCAGGCAGCCGGAAGACACACAGACGCCCCAGGCGGGGGAGATGCGTTTTCCACTCTGGCGAACGGAGGTGCGTGCGCCGGGTTGCTGGCTCGGGGTTGGGCTGGGTTGTGTCAATTGACCGTTCGTGCTCTGGCACTGGTCGTGCGCACAGTGCAGCGTTCGGGGCGCTGTCAGTGTCGTGCATGCGCATCCCAGTTGGCTGGGTTGGAGCCCGTTACTTGGCTCGCCAATGGGTTTATGGGGCGGCGCCGTGCATTCGACGACGGGACGACGGGTCCGGGCGCAGCGGGACGGGAACCGTTTCATGGCACATGCAGCATTACAGTATGAGGGGCGTTCTCGAAGTGAGTCGCGAGCTGCACGGTCTCTTGCGTCTCGCGCGGGAACCCGCGTCTGCGACTTTTATGCGTATGGTGGCCTTGCGAGGGTGAGGCTACGCTCCGGTCCTGTATATGCAATACGTGCATGATTGATTGCGCTCGGGCGCAGCGCGCGGGGAGAACTTCGATGTCGGACCTGAAAATATTTGTGGGTAGGAGACCGTGCAGTTCCAATTGCACATTGTCTCAGCTCGCTGGGATGAATGAGATGTATGGGTCCGGAGATGCGTAATCGATAGGCTGTAACCCCGCTTGTGTGCTGTGCAGGCCAATGAAGCTCGTCACTCGCCCTCCGAGTCCTCAATGGCGCGCGAGTAGCAGCGAGGCACGAATGTACCGCGGCGACTGTCTGGGCCTACGTAAACCCGAGCAGTCCGCGATCTTGCGCCTTGGGCGATGTCACTGTCCTGGCAGTGAGCCCTTCTCCCGTAACCTCGCGCGTTGGGCCCGGCGGCGTCTTGGAACTCTAGAGGGTGGTGTGCCCTGTGCGTTCCAACTTCATCGAGAAACAAATGACACGAAGACGCCTTGTATTGCGGGTGTAGGCTGGCAATAACGTTAGCTGCGAGGTATGTAGATCATGTATGGGTGCTGGGACTTCTACTTCGGGCGCGGGTGCACTGCGTAGAGTACATACGTGGGAGGGGCGAGATAGCCGTGAGGGTTTGGATCGGGATCCGCTGGGTCGGTATTTCGGTTGCCCGGATGTGCACCTGTTTGTGCCCTCTAAAGTCCGGTTCGACTGAGGTTGGACGTTCAGAGCAGGCACTCGCAGCGGGGAAAGCTTGCTGCTGACCGGGCTTGACTGCGGTGTCCTTGAAGTCGGGCCTGGGATTTTTGAGCTGCCTAGGTTCCTGCTTTCAAAGGCCGGCTGACAGTCCACGACGCAGTGTATGAAACAGGGCCAGCAGTTGCTTGGTATATTCTGGCGGGAGGTTAGACTGACATATGGGGTGCTGGGTTTTGACCGTTGACGAGGGTCGAGACACTGACATCCCGAACAAGTATACCATTCCCGGACACGAGCAGCGTATAACCGGTCTCCACCCTCGAATTGACACCAAACGCGAATCTGAGACCTGAGCTGGCAGCCCCGGAGAAGGAAGGCGATCCGTACCCCTGCGGCTAAGCAACCAGCGTCCTGTATGCCTCTTCGGGGTCCGGATATCTCCGCTGCTGTAGAGTTCGGGTCCAGCATACGCCTGAGGAGGCGAGCCGCCACAAGAGTGACAGGACAGGTCGAACGACGATCGTCGCCGCCGGCCAGATAGCCGTGAGGGTAAGAATCGACATCTAGCTCGTCGGGTTTCGGCTCTTTTCGAGGGTGGACAGCGGAGTGACGTCTGCTCGCGTCTGGGCATGGGCTCAGATTGCGCTGGCCGAGTCGCTACGTGCCACTCGGGAGGAAGGTGCAGTACGTTCTCCACGCCGAGCGGGAGGAACCAAGCGGGCGAATCCGTCTCACGATTTCTCCGGGGTCCATTCCAGCGCAGGACGGAGCTCGGGTCTGCGCTCAGTGCTCAACACATGCAGCGCGCGAGGCGTCGTTACTCGGAGGACGATCGCGTTCGGTGTCACTCCCGCCGGGCCTGGACCGCCAAGTGATTCAGCTCGTCAGTAAGTATGTACCTAAGTACCAGAGTGCTTGTATGTACTACTTTACCGCCATTGAATCATGCGCAGATCGCCGTCGTTAGAGTTGCAGACAAATCGCGCCCGGGTCGTCGGACGGCAGCATCCATGACTATCGGGCTCGATGTCCGCCACTCGCAACACAGTCTCAGAATGCACGCAACGTCGCTCCCGAAAGGGTGAAAAGGGGTCGGACGTACCGCGCAACTCCGGGAGGGTTAGGATCGGCATCCTGGAATCCGGTGTGCGAGTCGGTCTTTGGCCGGCGCTCTCGATAAGCTGAGACTCATGCGTGCGCGTAAGTATAGATGATGGAGTATGTGGAGGGTCCGCGTTCGGGAGGTGTTCCTTCTAGGCTGTAGCATTAGGCTGGGCTCGCTGATGTGGCGCTACACAGACTGGGGTTTGAGCCTAGAAAGTGGTGGACACTGATTAGCAGCACTCTTCAGTACTTGCGCGGTGGCTGAGTAGCCCGATTTTGACCGCAATGTCGCGAATCTAGAGGGGAGTAGTTGCGCGACGCTTCGCCGCGGACCGACGCGGTCACGGGAACAGGCTGGTGGTCAGGTGGCGGACAAGGTTCAGGGCAGGCGTTCTGGCGTCTGGCACCATGGACAGCATGATCAGTACGACTCCTCCTCCTCTGCGCGTCGAACGTCCTCCATGTCCTCTCCAATTTACCCGTTCGGACCTCTTATCTTCTGGTGTAGCCGTGCTACGCGGAAGCATCAGGGCGGCGAGCTCGGACAGGTTGCCGTCTGAGGCGGCGCCGCGGCCCATGCGGTAACGACACCCTCGCCGCCGTATGACCTCGGCCCTGTGCTCTTCGTAGCCTTGTGCTTCTGCCGCACTTCTGAATCAGATGGCCTACCTTCTGCTCCACCAGGCTTCACTCAAGCTGTCTATGAATGAGCTATTCTCAGCTACGCCTTCGTCCATATAGTCTCCCCCTGCGCCGGCTCTGCCCTGGACGTCCTCCTCGACGCTCTGCCCAGCGGGCTGCTCACTCAAAGATGAAGTTTCGCCCGTCTCTCCTGGCCCTTGCGTGTGGACTGGTTCGGGCGGACGCCACCCGCCTCTTCGAAGCGCGTCGTCCTCTACACATCTCCTCGTTTGCACGTCAGGATGGCAACCACGGCATCCATCTCGCGGTGTCGCCCGTTTGCGGCCCACTTTCTGGCAATGTGTCCGATGTCAATGCAGGGATCAACCTGACGGGGATCAAGACCATCGTCGCATTCGGAGTACGTCTTTCATTGCTCTATATGCGCACCTCGTTCGAAGTCGGTACTGGGAGAGGACATCGCCGCAAGGTCATGGTGGAGGACGGCTGAGTGACTGACACCCCAGGAATGGCCCCAAACCGCACCGTGCGATAGGCGGCTTTTAGTGGTGCGTACCTTTTACCTGCAGCACCACTATAAGCCGACTATAAGCCTGGTTGAAAGGTTACGTTGTTACCGGTAAGGAAACGACTATTGACCGGTGGATAATCAAGCTATAAGGTGCGGTGCGAAAGTGGTGCGGCAGGTTACCTATTGACATCAATGCGGGTTATAGCCGAGGAATTGCTAAACAATAAGTTTAATATTTTGCACCTTTCCGCCAGGGGGAAAGGTTACCTATAGCCCAGTCTAGTGGGCGGGCTAAAGCCGGTGCAAAGGTTACCTTTCGCACCATGCGATAACCGGTCAATATTGGGGCGATAGGTTAACCCTATGCACCACTATAGTAACCCACCTATCGCATGGTGCGGTTTTGGGCCATTCCTGGGGTGTGAGAACGTCGTCCGGCAGGTGAAGGACGCAGCCCCTTCGGACGCTCGCATAACCTATCACGGTCACTGTCAAGGCGCACCCCGTGACCGATTGAGCCTCGTCATGCCATCCCACCTGCCTTCGTGCCCGTGGGGTGAGGTCGTGCGCGCGGGCTATGGTCAGCTTGTCCTAACTCGCCACACGCCTGTCTGCGTGGGCGTCGCGATTGTAATCCTCTGTTTTGCACGCATATAACCAGCTCACTATTCGTCTGCTTGAGCGCCGCCCGCAATGTTGCTGTGGATAGGCTTACATGGGCACCGCTGATATGTTCATCATTTTTGTGCAGGATTCATACACCGACGGTGGAAGGCAGGACGGAGGACCTCTGCCTGCGCCGGTCATCACGCCTCCTGATGCGGAGGCCGGAGGCAGGTCGACGGACGGGAAGGTCTGGGTTGAGGACATCGCGGACGACATCGGCGCGACGATCATGGACTACGCAGTACGTTTCCCATTCAAAGCATCTCGTGCGAGTCAGCAACTAACGTCCCGGCAGCAATCCGGCGCGTGCACAGACCTCAGCCTATGGCCGAGCGCAATCAAACAAGTGGACTTCATCGGGCAGAGTGAGTCTTCTTTTGCCGGTCTCATTGAGGCCGATGCTGACCCTGCGCTGTTAACAGTGGCAACGTTCCTCAACCAGTCCAACAACCTCGACCCAGAGACCACGCTGTATGCGGTCTTCTTCGGCATCAAGTAGGTCCCGGCAAGACAATCAGCTCCGTTGCGCGTGCTCTGACCATCCCCCTCGAACGCATATAGCGACTTCGAAGACTCGAAGAGTACGTCCCGCTTAACCTGCCTCTCTCGTCATGGCATTCGCTCACCACGTGCATAGCTGACGGCGAAGCGAACCTCCAAGCCGCTGCGCAAGTCATCCTGACCCAGATCCGCAGGCTCGCAGACGCACCAACGAACGCGCGCTCCTTTCTCGTCACCGACGTCTACGGCCGCGGCACGCACACCCCGGCTGGCGACGCCTTCGTCCAGACGGTTTTCTCCGGGCTGCACGACCTGCACCTCGGCATCAACTCTACTGGGCATGGCGAGGCCGCGGGCGAGGGCCCGGCGCTGAAGGTCGCGTTTGCGGAGTTCAGCCGGATCTGGGATGGGGTGCTCGGCGCGGACCCGGGGTTTGAGGCGTTTGGGTACGTGAGCACGGATGCGTGCATCACGGACTGCTCGGATGTGTTTTGCTCGACGGAGGGGATGTGCGACGACCCGGAGCATTTCTTTCAGTATATTCCTGGGTGAGTGGGTCGTCGGTATGACAGAACGGCTTGTTCGAGGCTGATTGGGGTGCGTGTAGGCACCCGTCGAAGGAGGGGCATCGGATCATGGCGGATTATGTGGAGGAGGTCCTGGAGCGGTGCGGCGAGGCGTGAGTACACGTACTGGTCTTGCGCGTTAGGGAGTTATGTAGGTGAGTAACGGCTTGCCCGCTGTTATGCGCGTATATGCTGATGTATCTCGCAGTCTTTGGCCTGGTTGTGTGTATTTCTTGGTGCTAGACGGTACTCGATGAACGACAGTCATTCACTACACGCGCGGTGCTGAAGATTGTCCGTTTGAATCAATTCTACCCCGTGATTATTTGAATACTCTTCCACCGACTCTTCTTCGACACACCCGAAGGACTCGCACTACACACAAAGGTGCATTCTGCACCGGGCGATAGGTAGTCGATAGGGGAGTCGAAGGTCATGAACCGGGTGATAGGCAGTCAATGGGCATACTTACTAGGTTACTTCCCCGAATTCTGTTCACCTGTCGCCCGCCTATCTCCCGGTGCAAGATCTGACTGTGCGTGCAGTGCTCTCCGACCGGCCTCCGCGGCACCTACGACTCGGATTCCACATGCTGATGCCAGTAAGTAAGTGAATAAGTGTGCCGGTAAGGAGTTGAGTAAGTAACTCCATAAGCAATGGATGTTCCCACGGTTTATTTAGATCGGTTGGACTTGTTAACCTTTTCGTCGCTCTTCGTCCTGACCATCATCCGCGCCCATGGACGCCGCTCGTTGCTTGACATCTGCTCCGACGTTCTCCACATATGTCTCGAGGCATGACTCTGGCGGAACTCTTTACTAGGAGCGCTTCGAGGATATGGATCTTTGTGGCTTTGTCGTACGAAACTGGCTCGAGCCTGGCACGACGTCGGCGCCATCTACTCCTCCTCATTGATCTTGCAGACCTCAAGCACGCCGTCGCAGCGCTACTCGGACTAGAAATTGTGATGCTGAGGTTCTCCTTTACAGCTGAGCTACAGGAGTGGCAGTAATTAGAACGCCGGAACATGCTGTGAGTCTCGAAACACACACACGTTCGTATCTCATGTGCCATGATATCCCATCTTCATTTCCTTCTGATTCCATTGTACTTGCCCTCTCTGATATAGTATCCTATGCCGAGGAACCCTACAGTCTCGCGATTCTCCCGAGTGTAGCGCGTTACACCATGCCGGTGCTACACGTTCCTTTGGGCAGATGGCTTCCCCCTCATACGAGAAGAAGATCTTTGGTGGATGGCTCGCAAGATCTCGGTATCCTTGACGACATATTAGCCCGCGAGATGCTCTGGACGATGGTCAATACGCTCAAGATACGGAATCTGGCACGTAGTTTCCGGCATCCCAGCTCTGAAGTCAACCTCTCCGTGGGCAACCGTACCGCCGAGCGAACTCGCACAACGCATACAGAATCAATTCATCCCCCGTCCTTCCTATCGTTCCGCAGCTGTGCGTACCGCGTCCACACGAGAACGGCGTTAACGTTGCGATTCCGCGAGAACATCCTTCCGTACTCGTTCCCTTGTTCGAGCTCACACAGCATGTCCTACAACGCCGTGCTGGCGTATGCGCTCTCGATTCTCCCCTCGACGTGGACCACATTGCCATCTCTGACAGGGAGAGCCGCGACCAAGATGGACGTCTCGCGCCGGGACTCCTCTGGGAAGGATAGCCGATTCCCCAGGCCTCCCGTTCTTTTGGCCTTTGCGGATGTGCAGTCCAGAGTCGCGACTCCCGACCGCAGCTCGAGGGCGCGCTGGTTATGGGTCGTTGTGAATGGCTGCGTGCGCCTGACTGCCGTACCGCCGAGTGCGGAGCTTGATCATGGTGAGGAGGGCGGTATTGAAGACGATGCGGAGACGGGAGACCCTTCTGCCACCGTCACAGCGCTATAGAGGTGTTGGTCCGGCGCGAACACGACGACAAGTACTGTACTTGACTGTGGACTTCGGCAAACTCTTGCCGCTGCATGGGTGTAGATACGCTCTGGGCGGTATGTTGTCATGACCCCAGCGACCCGCAAGCTGGTCTCTTCCCAATCGTACGCCGCTACCATCGCTCACGGGCGCTCTATCCGGCCTTGCACGACTTCTATCGCTCGCGGCTTCTCTGCGCCCAAACCACCATCACCGCTCTCCAGAGCTTCTTGATTGTTCCTGCTACAATACGGTTGCCGCGAATCCGTCTGGAGAGACACCATACGAGTCCTCGTGGTACTGCGGCAGAGTACGACATGTGGTAGTAGTCTTATTGCCGAGGCCGCGCTGGAGTATCTCGAAGTGCTTCTCGCTTTCATGGATATGTATCTCCCGAAGTGAACGACTTGATCTCCATTTCATAGGAGGGGAGCTATCTGGCGCTGCATGATGCGCGCTCTTTGGTCCCCTCAGATGCATCTTTTGTTTCGGGTACTCGGGAACCCTGGTCTGGGATGGCGTCCATCCATTCCGCAGCTCGTGGTGGGCCAGAGATCGTGCCCTTTTCTTCCGCACGACAACGCTCGACTGCACCGGTCGCTCTCTCCGTCCTCCCTCCAGCCATCGGGCCCTCTCCTGCTAGCCGGGGCAGTATGTCTCCCCGCGATTCGTTACGCTCAAGGCCGGCGAGCGAACGGAAAGTCACTCGTAAGTCCCGTCTGCTCTGTACGACAGCACATCCGCTTACGTATCGTTCAGGTTTAGGTTCATGCGACAGCCGCTACGGCGCACGTCCTTCCTTCCTATGGATCATCTGTCCCCTTCTGCTCGTCCATCCGGCTTGCGGGCAGAATGACACCTTCAACATTGTTCCGAGCACCAACCAGCCCGTCCAATGCGGATCATACTGGTTCTTCTGGACCGGAGGCACGCCGCCGTTCGAGATGCAAGTCGGGACCATCGACAACACGCAGCATATCGACACCACCGAGGGCCTACAGGGCTCGAGCTGGTTATGGGAGCCGGTGGATCTCCTTTCTGGCACGCATCTGGTCCTCCTGCTCACGGACAGCACCGGGCGCCAGACTATAGACACGTCGTGGGCGGTCGTCCAGCCCAGCGATGACGACTTGTGCTTGCCGGAGGAGGAGCAGGGCGGAACAACAACGAGGTCATCCACAACACACTCAGCGTCGGTCAGTTCTTCCGTCGCTCCCATGTCTACCTCGAGCACCCGGCCCTCCACTATCACATCTTCGCCCACCACAACTCCGAGCTTGACGCGTACAGCAAGTACGTCGAGAATATCGACTGCGTCTAGCACCACCTCGTCTTCACGTCAGTCGTCATCGACTCAGCTGTTGCCCACGGGTGCAGTGGCGAACTCGAGTCTGTTATCCTCGTCCTCTTCGGCAAGTGCAAGTTCGCCACCACAATCATCCTCTGAGACCAGACCATCGGCGAGCTCTACTTCCGCTCCGCTCCCCCTGCCATTTCCGAGCGCTGCTGTGCACTCCGCCACAGGACAGAAGTCTATGAGTTCCGGAGTTATTGCGGGGATTGTTGTCGGCGCCGTAGCGCTTCTTCTCGCGCTTGTTGCGCTTCTATGGTGTTACAAGCGTCGGAGGAGAGTGTTCAGTCCGTCTCTGCAGCGGCCAGAGGGTGCGTTCTTACCCTGGCAATCTCAGCGCGTGTCCTGACCATAGCTCTTTTATAGACTTGTCGGACGTCGACCCCTTCTCGGTGTTCCCTACAGCACCATCGCCCTCAGTTAAGAGGGCCTTGTCGCCGTTCATGTACGATCGATCGAGCTCTGCCATGTCACCGTTCCGCGCCGCCTCTCCGTCAATGAGCACGCCTACACCGTCCGTCCTCCTGCTGCGAGACCACGCGGGGTCGTCCACGTACCCGCAAGACGGCAGCGTGCATGCAACGTACACATCAGAGTTCTCTCCCTACGCCGCGTACGCGACACAACCCAACGACAACGATCCCATGCTTCCTCGGCCTCTCGTAGCGAAAACGAGCATGGCGGAGCTGTCTGCGCGGTCTGGCTCCGCCACAGCGCTCCTAGGTGACCAGACTCCGCGTTCGACTGCATTTCCGGGAGGATATCATCGGCGGGACCAGGACCCGGAGAGTGCCTCCGATAATGTGGGAAGGCGGGTGACTGCAACCGACGGCGGAGTGCGGTTGGCTGGAGGACCTACTGGTGAGGCTCCTCAAACTGTGTCGGCGAGGAGTGGGGAGATGTTTCCGCCTCCGTACCATCGTTATTGACTTAACTCATATTCAAATCCGTTCGCACTCTCCTTACTAATGCCTATTCAGAGCGTTCGCTCCTGCAACACTCATACTGGCGGGATGAATGCGACGCGCATGTGGCAAATCCGTGGGCGTATGCATAGAGCTCACGCAGGTAGATACGAGAGGCGATGTATGCTTGAGGTTCGTCTCGTCCTCGAGTCGAATGCGCTCCTAGCGCATATAATCTCTATCGTGGTGCTCAATACCCAGCAGTCCATGATATGGATGCTTGCAAGGCTCGCCGTGTCGCTGGGGTTTGCGCAGGGCAATCTAGGCCACTGTACGGACAAAGAGGCTAACACGCAATCTGCGGCGTCGCAGCCCAAGACCGCGAAGTTTTGCATCTGATGTTTTGACGCTTAACAAATTGTTAAGTTACAGAGTGAATGCCGACATGAGTGTGGCTAATCAAGTTATGTGCTCTGATTCTTACGGGAACGCTTCATGGGAGTCGACTGCGCCATGACCTCTCTGTCGACATCTGTCATCTTCTCCCAAAGTATATAAGTAGTTCTATCAATCTGTCCGCCATCAAAACTCCGGGAAACCCCTCGCTGAAGTTTCTACTTCCCGCTTGCCATTGGGGTCGGCGGCCTGGGAGTCTGCGGTTACGGTACGTCCCGTATCCTTATCAAAAGCCTCATCTCCACGTCGACCTCGAGACAGGGACTATAGTCTCGAAGAAGACTCAGACCGCCTCAAAAGCGGGGGGTGGCCGCGTCAAATGGCTGAATTAATGAGAAGAGAGGATGCCGTCGCGGAGAGTTGATGTCGAACTGCACATGGGTCTATCGATGCGAACAACTGAATGAGCGTCTTGAAATTGGACAGTACGTCCATAAGGGCGGATGCGGGGGTACGTCGACATGTCGTAACTGTCGTAATGCTCGTGAATGAAAGAAGAGAGAGATGTTAACGGAAGAAGGTTTGAAAGGGGCGTCGTATGGTCACGAGAGTGGCGGACAGAAGGGGCACTGTATGAGGTTCTGAAGGAGCCTCGATGATGTTCTCACACTACGGAAGAGGACCCATCAGCACGACGAACTGCGCGACCCCCTTGCCGGAAGTCTCCTCTCACAGGCCGTGGAAGTAGGACTGCGACGCAACCGGGTAGAAGTCGACGTCTCGGAACACGTTCGTCCTCGCGTCCTCCTGCCCATAAAGGCAGCGGGGACGTTCCTCGACTGCACCGAAGTAGCGAGGGTCGCCTGGTATCAAGGCGCTCTCCTCTACCGGGGCGAAAAGATTGCGCCTGAGGGATGACGTAAAGCACGACCCACACGGTCAACGGCGATGCATCAGGACGAGGAGGGACGTTGACCGTCCACCCGTTGGTCTCATCCACGACAAAGCGTATGGCGGTGAATGCCGGGCACCGGCCGAGAACGTACTTGGCTCGGAGTGACGGGTCCAGGTTGAGCCCCCGAACGCTCTACCGCAGACCGGGTCCCGCAAGGAACAGAGACACATCAGCCTGAGGCTCGGGGGATGACGGCGAGGGAGGAGACGGGCATGGAGATGAATCCGCCTGTTCTGGAGGAGATGTTAGTGGTGGACGAGGACGGACAAGGGCTAGGAAGGCGTGTAAGTACGTACTAAATATCATGTTCACTGCGCTGCGGCTCAGCCATCGTCGAGTCTATCAACGTCCGACAGGCCAGTACCAGCCTAAGATCCGAGTTTGTCGACGGTTCTGAGCACATTGTTTCGGCACAGCTTGGCGATATCACCCAGTCTTCGCGAGACTCCGGAGGTGAGATTGAGTGACCAGACATGCGGGCGCAGATGGTGGTCCTGGCACATTCCGCATGCGTTTCATTGTCATCATTCCCTGCGTGAGAGTCAGCGGAACGTATCAGTATGTTTTGTGTCAGTAGTGAGGCTCACCGTGGAGCAGTGGGACGAGACGGATAGGTCGTCTGCTTTACATGCCGGATCAAAGCGCGCCCACCATGACGCTGCGTTTCGACGCACTCGACGGGCTGACCTGGACCCATACTATCGAGCGCCGTCCGCATGGCGAGAACGGTTGCCTCGGGTCCTACTTCAGCGTCCGAGATGTTGTCCTTGAATGTGCATGCTGTTGTTTCCTCAGCAGACCTGCGATGGATGACTGCGGCCGTGATATACTCCGTGACTGGATATTGGGAAAAGCTCCATCAGTGTCTGAAGGCTCAGGTGACTGGTTGAGACTAACCTGAAGCATAACGGATGTCTCGAATCCGGGCGGGCGGGCGACTATAGACGAAAGTCGGTCTCTCACACAACAAAGGCGACCGATTAAGCTATGGTTATGGTAAAAAGGTGAGAATGTCTGTGAGGAGTGGGTTGGGAAAGTGAAGAACCCCGAAGAGAGGCCCGAGATTTTATACTGCCAGCGCGCCCTCGCCACAGCATAAGCAAGAGGGCCATGGCACGGAATGCGCTGGAACCAAAACTCACCTATCATTACGAGGCGCACACAAGAGATGCGAATTGGAACGAAGAGGAGCTGCGAGCATATGCATTCGACATCTATCATTTCCTGCAGTACGGAGAGTCAGTAATCATTTGTTGACGGGCGGTGATTCATAGGTCGTGTAGGGTACTTGCCTTGTCCAATGTGCATGCAGGAGATTGTGTTGGATCGTTAAATTGTCTGGCAAGCTTTTGACGTGAAGGTATGACGGGGTCTTGCTCGAGAGCCCTGGTCACTGTGGCGAAGCATTGAAAGGCTGGAGAGGTGTGGTGTGGCGGCGCTGTAATACATACAAGCCTTGCAGCGGTACCAAACTGCCATGGTGCCTGAACACCAAAATGAATTAGCAATTGTATACCGAGGACGGGCAGCAGATTTTACTGAAAATTGAAGGCATGCTGACACACACACACGTTAGCACATATCCGTCACAATAACAGCAGAGACCGCCGAATTGTTTCCGACAGGTAGAGAGACTCGGCAGTTGAATAGTAAACATCCGCACGCGCCCGAGCCCGTACGAATGCAAGTGTGAATCTCTCACCGGAGCCTCAGCTCGGACGTCTTCGAAGGTTCCGCTGACTCACTCACCTCATTCCCGGCCACGCGTTCGGTCAGTTAAGGAGAGCGATCCGTCATGTCGTTGGCCCAACCTAGACGGCAATAAGCGAGCTGTGTAACTTCATTTCTCCCGCCCCGGTGCGTCCAAAGAAGCGTTCAAGCGACCTCCAATCGAACGAGGCCTCACAGCAGCAGGCGCCGGTGCCACAATCACGTTAGACGATTCGTTGGCTTGCAGGCTGCGGATTGCGGACTCAGGAAGTTACGCGTAATGGCTGTACCAATGACGCTGTCGCAACGGTGCTCCGTGGAAGGTTGGGCGGTGGCATGCAGAAGCCGAGGGACCGACGGCTGCTGAGCAATATGCGCCATCATGATGAGAGCTCTACCTTCAGGAATAACTAGCCCAGTCCCATGGGGAGGGCCGGGTCTAGAGTACACGGAGATCCTCGGGGAAGGCGCAGTCGTTCGCACCGTCCACTTGGCACTTGCATGAGCGGAAGTGGAGTGACCTGAGACCGTCCGATTGGGTAGCTGTCGCGGGAGTGCAGTCCTCCGTGGTGAACGACTCCGAGTGGATGAAGGTGGATGGTCGAGACCTGGACTGACAACCGCAGGGATTTGTACTTGAACGCCCAGAATGGGGGGAAACATTGTCCGCGCGAGCTTCTACTTCCATGCTACAGTCAACAGGTACGCAACCGCGCTAAGTAGTCTGTCAGTAGCTCGTACCGGTTGCAAAGGCTATTCACGGACCTATGACCCATGACGTCGTGTCATAGGCTCATAGCACAGTCCGATCCGCCCCTTGGAAGTGGAACTGTAGAGTACCCTATGCTTGTCGTCGAGGAGGCCTGTGGGATTACGAAATAGCTATACGGCAACCATGAAAAGGAAGATCACACCTGTCATGTCAATGCGTCTATCAGACTCACGTCTGCAAAAGGCGGCAGTCAACCGCAGAATCAAACCGTCCGGGGTATCGACTCTCGACTGAGTCTCTGCTCCAGTGCTGCTGCCATGACCAGGCTGAGTCTCGGTGGCAAGCGTATGGCGGTAGCTCTACCGGTTTCCACAGGACGGATTATGTCAGAGCGCTGGGATAGCTTTGCTCAGGGCTCTTGGCCGCTTCTGCGAGCTGGTGAGACAGGACAAAGTTGCGAGAAAGTTGCCCGGAGAGCCCGAGGCTATAGCGGGCCGCTGAGTCCGCAACCGACGCCAAACCAACGCAGGCGCTTGGTAAGGCTCGCTGGCCACCTATGTCAGCGCTTCAGCGTGAGCCTTGCTTTGTCTCCTGCTTCCACCTCGATGTTGCCTCGATGCGACTACTTTTCCGTCCCAGGCCTCACAACGACAGGTTATGGACTGCATCGACTATCCTCATGCACTCCAACCAGGAGCAAGCCGGAACACCGTTGTGCTCGCCGGGATACCCCGAGTGGCATGGAAGGTTGCTCAATGCCGTGGCTATGAATTGAAGTTAAGTAGGCGTTCCGTCCACTTCCGCTAACAACCGTTCCGACTCGTTCAGCGCTGCGTCGAAAACGGATACCTCACGCTATCGATGCCAACAACCCCGCAACTGCGAGTGAGCGCGCGAGCACTGGAGCTAGGGCATTGCGAAGTCCTAAGGGCAGTGTTTTCGGTTCCCGGTAGGGATTATACTAGCCGGTCACCGCTTGCGGACGATCGCTCGCGTTTCACGCATAAGCATGGCGGAGGTCGGTAGATCCCTGTACTGATGTTCATGGACTATATCAGCGGTGCGCGAGGTTCAAGTGGGAAGTCCTACCTCCTGGCACGGTTCGAAGAGACAATGTCTGTGCAAGATATGGTCTCAACGCGAGTCGATAGCACGCTCGGAGTGGTCTTTGTTGCAGTGGCTATATCCTCTATGTGAGTCTACCGGCTGCGAAAGAATGCTCTGCTAATGGCGTTTCGTCAGGATATATGGTACTACATGTCTTCAGGCTTTCCTCTACTTCCGCTCATGGCGAGCTAAGGACGACTGCTTGGTACTTCGCTATGGGGTACGTCGGTAAAGTTTTGCTCCAAGGGTGCACAACTGACTTCTATGTGTGAAGGTCGCCGTTTCTATGTGCGTCGGTAGCTACTAGTTGGCCGCATGCCGGCTGCTAATGGTCTGATTCTGTCCCAGCATTGTCGACACAGTACATCAAGTGTTCGTGCTGCATCTAGGATACGACTACTTGATCACTCACTTCGGCGACTATACTGTCCCATACGCGTCGCTTCCATGGTACGCCACATACTCATCGGACATACCAACTACACAATCTAACGGTCTCATATCGCATGTAGGAGCGCACCTGTGAGTTCAGACCTATACGCAGATGCGGAGCAGAACTCACCCAGCAGTGTCCGAATTCAGGCGCAGATTATGTGTCTGGTAAGTACTAGTACATCAAATCCGCCGGGCGATGCAGGTCTCACTACACGCTCCTCACTCTAGTCAATCTCCGCATTTCTCTTGAACAGGTGAGCCCAACGTCGGCATGTGTTCCTGTCAAAGCGATGTTCACCACCACTGCTTTCAGCTTTCTCGCTGCTCGCATATGGAGACGTACGTTTGGCTCCAACCCGTATGGACAGATACTCACAGACGTCGCGCAGTGACCCATAATGGGCCGCTCGTAGCGATATTAGTCCGTACCCCATTCTTCGGGCTACATTTGTGTTTATCTCACCGTTTGCATAGGGTCTCCTCACTATTGGCACGGCCGGTGCGTCACCTTACTTAGCGTCGAAACCTTGATAGTACACTGACCCATAATTATCGACGGGTCGCGTAGCTACCAACATTGGTGAGTTGTCACCCTCTGTAATACAAGGCGTCGTCATCATACCATTCTAACTTCCGTAGCTTTCGCGCTTCGAGGGTGAGCACGATCCCCTCCCCACGTCTTCATGCCTGATGTATATTGCATTTCGTTTAGGTACCACTATGCCAGCCTCATCGAAGGGTTGGTCAAACTGAAGGTCTGTGACAGGCCCACCCGCCAATCGCACACCACGCTGACACTCTCCGCCTGTCTAGTCTCACGGTATCTCCGGAATTGCAATCTCCATCGCTACTGAGTTGTCCCTTGGGGCATCTCTCTCCTACCAGCTCTACAAGCACCGGACCGGGACCACCATGTGAGTCGTTCTTCCAACCATGAAGGCGTTGAGATTGAACTTCAAGATCTGTTCAGGACAGACGACATCATCACGAAGATCATCTTACACGCCGTCCCCACCGGGATGCTGATGACGTACGTAGTCTCTTCACCTTCCTGAAGTCACGCTTCATATGCATCTGTCTTCGCCATGGCAGACCTCTCAACGTTGCGGACCTCATCGCGGTGTGTATCCCATACCTCATGCTCGCAAATCCAGCTCACGCCACACCTGACTGGTACTAGTATATCACAGCGAAGGACAACCTCTACGTCCTCCTCTTCAACTTCATCCTCGCCAAACGTGAGCTCTTCCGCCGTTCACTCTCACCACCGCCTTGATCATTCACCTCTTCGTCTCCCCCGCCAATGACAGTCTACACGAGTGCGTTCCTGACAACGTAAGCTTCATTCCGCCTCACTTAGCAACGGACCAATCATGCTCACGCACCTGTACAGACTCAACATCCGGGACTATCTCCGCCACATAGCCATTGAGACCCACGAGCTGAAGTCCATTATGGACTCGCACCCTCTCACTGCCTTCTTCTCGCGCACTCCTCGGCCGTCCGACCATGCCGAGCCAGCCCTGGAGTCGAGTTCTCGGGTGGGAAATGCCTGCCGCAGTGTCGACGACGCCATCATAGTACGTCGCCCTGCCCTTCAAGCTTCGTGGAAGGAAGCTGACGTCCCCTCTCTGCCAACGTCTCAGTCAATAAGTGACTTAGGAGAGGGCGAAGTCATACACTTGAGGCCGATCTCCTACGATCTGGACTTTGCTTCCTTCGAGTCGTTGGCGCATACCAGCGACCTTTCCGCAAGGAACCTTCGCCCATAGACCCATGATTCGGCGTGATAGATGTGCTACGGACCTTGCGCGCCCGTGGACGCTGCAGCGATCGTTCCGGTATACTCTTGGACAATGTTGCTGTATGGACAACCTCTCGTATTTCATCGCATCCAGCTGGTTCGCTCTCTGCCTCCGCTATCATCTGCTGTGCAATCTTGTAATCATTCGCTGTACTCCTTATTCCACAATCGTAGACCGTCACCTATACATCCCTACGAAAGCACGTTCAAGTCGCGTTCCCTCCATTCGTTTAAGGTAGCAGCCGCAGTCGTATGGGTATGCGCTCCGCGGTGCGGACTGGTGGTATGTTTCAGCAATCCTACGTACGTGCTCTTTATGCTGAGGGAGAGTGTTGTTGCTCAGCCGTCCAGGTCGCCGCGGTCTTGGGCTCGTTCCCTGCGACGGGAAAGGTTCCTCAAATGCATTCCAAATACAGTATAGATGGCGTTACGTTGGAGCAGTTTGAACCTCCTGCCGTCGTCACCCGCCCAGCGTACCGTCAGCAGTTCTTCAAGTCAGACATCCTCGACAGCGGCACACACTGGGCGAGAATGTCTATTTGGATTGCATCGTACTCACTGTCCCGGACTCGTCGACACCATCGCCTCCTTCCACTCCGACTCACAGCGCGGCCCCTTCTGCCCCTGCGCAGAGTACTTCCCTGGTAACGCCCGGAACGACCCCTGCCACTCGAACGGCCGCGACGTCGACGGTCCCCGTCATAACTTCTCAAGGCCAGACGACGGATAGCGCTCAGACGACCCAAACCCCGCAAGATCTCACCTCCATCTACTCTTCGAGCGTGTCTAGCATTTCCGCCTCGATCACCACGTCATCAATCACGTCAATCGACTCAATGGCCTCCACATCCTCGCTCGCTGAACCTATGCAGACGCTGTCGAGCCCGACTAGCTCTGCCGGGCAGTCTCAGCGAAGCGGAGCTGCGTCTCGAGTCCTTCCGCGTGGAGTCTATGCGGCAATAACAGTGGGAAGCTTCGCTGCGATCGTCCTAGCGATCGTCGGTTGTTACTTCCTCCGTAGAAGGAGACGGCTCCGAGCGATGGCAGATGATGTGAATCCATTCTGTTAGATTCCGTGAGCGCGAACAACAGCGCCGTGGTAGCAGCTGACATGTTTGAATAGTTGTATCCCCCGGGTTGACTTCCATCGCTTCCGAGAAGTCCCAGTTCTCATCGTCAATATGCCATGCTACCTTGCATGGAGACATCCTGCATATCACGGTTGAGGAGCGCGAAGGGGCTGGGACGGAGATGGTGACATACGAGCCTCCTGGGTCGCCTTCGACCGCGTTCCCACTCTTCAATATACCTGTTGGCTTCCAACGACACCGCCGGGACAGTCTCTCCCCCCTCAAATCCTTCCCTATCTCCCCGGCTTTAGAATTCAGAGCGGGATCATCGTGGTACCCATGAATCTGTGAGGCGGTGCGTAGATGGAGGTGTACGACTAGCCGGACTCGGTCCGCCAGGGACCAGAAGAGATGCGGACCTGGCAGACCTCGACGCGCCTAGTGTGGTGTCCACACTTCCGCCGCTGTATGATTTGTATCCTGCGGCTTAGCTCGGTGGGCACAGGCGAGTCGTAGACGTTCCCTCTTCGACACCGTGATGTATTTACTGAACCGCTTTTCCCTCCTGTACTATACAATTCGCTGACGTGTTCTCTCTCGGGATCTGGAATCCGATGACCCACCTTGTTTCATCTGACACGGCCACGGAGACGAGAAGGCGGATTATATGAACGAAGAATCAGTCAGACAACGATCCCGAAGTTATTTGTGCGTATATTTCCTGGTAGAAGCCGAGGTGCGTGACAGATCGACAGACGCGCCCATATTCAACTGCCGCACTGACAGATCTTCGAGCCGCCCTTCTGACTTCGAGCATTACCAGCGACCTCTTCGGATACCCATGCGGTTCCCTCAAACCGTTATCGCCAGCTCTACACTACTCTTGCTCAGCTCCTGGTCAGGCAGTGTCTTACCTCGAGAGGGTGCTCGGAGAAGTCACTGGGGACACTGAGGTACAAACATCCTCCGCATGTTGGGAGGGTACCGGGGCTGTGTAGCTGAGTGAGTCTGCAGTACGGAGAGTCGCTGATCATCTGTTCTCGGGCTGTCAAGCATAACTATACACGCACTTCGCTTGATATGCAGAGGCTTGTTACTGCGATATGAATATGTCGGCAGCATTCTCGAAATGAAGTGTAGGATGTTTCTGGGCCGTAAGGTGTTCGTTGGACTCAGCGTCCACAGAACATGATCTGAGATACTAGACATAAAATTTTCTCACTTTTTTCACCCCTCGCTTTGTCGAAGTGTGAGCATAAGTAGCTCGGACTGGATGCTGGAGATCAATCGTACTGTAACCACAGTCGCGACCGTCCGCCGGGCGTCTTGGTGGGAGCGCCCAATCTAATCTTATCTAATTTGTTTCGCTGGCAATCGGCAGCTCCGAGTCGGTGGCCAGCCTGCTCGTCACCCAAGCACTTGTACTTACTCCCATCCTTCTACTTCCCATTACGATTCGGAGGTTCCTCACCAGACGAATCAAGCTGTACGCTGGGAAGCCTCTTCCTCGAAAACCTTGCAAAGGCCGCGATAGGTCTTGCAGCCGTTGACAGATATGATATATCATACGATCAAGACGTCGCGGATCCCACCCGAGGTTCAAGTTGTCGATGAGTTTTAGATGCCAGTATGGGATGATGAATGGCATTGCTTGTTGGTTTATACTAGGTATGGAGATTTAGTTCTTCTGTCTGGGAGCAAATAGCGGCTCACTGATGTGTATGCTGATCGACTGCACTTCAAAAGCCCGAGGACGGAAGGAGCCTCAACCGTAGACGGAGATTCAATCTGATAGCAGTTTGTCAATTAGGCTTCTTCCCCGTCGGAGCTGTAAGCTGAACGCAGCCAGAAGTACTGGATCGGAGACGAATGTTAAGGGGTGACGTATCTGTCATCTCGTGGATCTCCCATAAGCCAACTGTGAGTCTCATAGCACTCCCCGCCCCCAAACATGCCCACACTCGTTCTGTGCACGCTCGTTCTACTCTCGTTATTTGCTTTTGCGTGGGCCGCCGGCTCGGCATATATTGACGACTCCGACTCGCGTATCCTATACTCCGGCTCTTGGACCAAGAATCCTATCAGCGACCCGGAGAGCTTCAACTACGGTGGGACGCTCACATACACCAACGATGCTACCGCGAAGGCGACTCTCACCTTCTCGGGAGGTATGCCTCCTCAGTCCTACGCCTGTTCGTTTCACTCATAAGGGGGTTTCATTGCTCAGCTATCCAGGTCACCGTCGTCGGCTCTTTCCCTGTGGCAGGGACCTTCGCTATGCACTCGTCATACAGCATCGATGGCACTGGGGTGACACAATTCGAGCCTCCTAGCGTCATCAGCCACCCAGCATACCGTCAGCAATTTTTTGTGTCGAACACTCTTAGCACCGGCACACACGAGCTCGTGATTGCGAATTTGGGACGGGCGTTCTATCTGGATTACATCGTACTCACTGTTCCAGCATCGTCTACGCCGTCGCTTTCCTCCACTCCAACTCACAGCTCCGCTCCTTCTGTTCCTTCTCAGAGTACAACGAATCCTCCCACTCAATTGGTGGCGTTGTCGACCGTCGTTGTAATCACCCAAGTAGAGGCGCCCACTACTCAGATAATCCAAGCTTCGAAGGGCCTGCGTCAATCTACTCCTCGAATACCGGCAGCAGTTCCTTCTCAGCACTCCCCGAAACAATCAATTCCTCAGTTGTTACATCGGGCTTTCCGTCTTCGCTTGCGACCGCTACGCAGAATGGGTCGAGCCCGGTCACTTCCACCGGATCGTCCCAGCGAAGTGGAGCTGTCGTTCTTCCACCTGGAATCTACGCATCCATAGGAGTCGGCGGGCTCACTGTGATCGTCCTGGTGGTCACTGGCGCATACTTTCTCCGTCGCAGGAGACGGCTCCGTTCTAAGCCAAGTGACGTGAATCCATTCGGTGAGTACTCATCATCGCATCAGACCCCAGTACCTACAGTAGCAGCTGACTCTTCAGTCGCTCCAGATCCCGGGTTGACTTGCCATTCTGCGGAGAAATCGCAGTTCTTGCCGCAGTCGTATGCTCACGTCAACCGTGTGTCCGCCTCATCGGCTGCCTCGACTTCATACCATAGCGCCCCGCCCTATACCCCCGTTAACGAGAACCGTATCGCGGACTCGATCGGCCACGCTGCCTCTGAGGCAGACGTCCTACGTATCGTACCCGAGATTCCGGCAGCGCGCAGGGACGCGGGCACATACGAGCCTCTTGGATCGCCTTCCGCGGTATCCCCACTCATACGCGGCCGCTCCGGCGGACAGCACTGCGACCACGACGTTCTCTCCCCTGCTCTCTCCCCTCTCACATCGTCACCTATCTCCCCGGCTTCGGACTCGAAGCGGGCGCATCGCGATACCCGTGACTTCAGGAGGCGGTCCTTGGATGGAGGCGTGCGACTAGCCGGAGGTCCGTCAGGGGCGAGAAGAGATGCAGACATGGCAGACGTCGACGCGCATAGTGCGGGTGTCCACGCTCCCGCCCTTGTATGACTCGTATCCTGCGCTGTAGCTCTGCGATGGGGTTTCTCCTTATAGACGTATGTTTCTCGTTCTCTTCTATGCCGTCTTGTATTTACTGAGTCGGGTACAGTGCGTTTCTCCTGTAATCTTGTTCATGGCGTCGCTGACTTGTTGTCCCTGGATCGTGGATCAGATGATCCAACTTGTTCTCGTGCGATGGTCGTGGGTTACAAGAAGGCATACCGGAAAGATCAACAGTCAGAACTGAGTTCGATAGCCACAAGAGCGGTGGTGCGGACAGATACGTAGCAGAAGCCAAGGTCAGTGACAGATGCAAGCAGTTCCCCATAATTTCCGCACTGACGGATCTTCGCAGACTCTTCGCACAACGAGCGTTACTCTCTTCCCACTGGCAGGTTCTCCGGCCTAGTAAGTATCGTTGAGCACAGTCCCGGTCAGCGATATCTGTACTGATCGTCGAGCACCCCAACATGTGTTGTTAGTCTTCAAAGTACGATGCCGGCTCGTGTGCGGCACCGACCACGTCCGAGCCGTGTGTCATGATAACACCCTGACGCAGCGACCCTCGCGATTCCCTTGAGCTTCCGCGGGTTCGACGCTGCTCCTCAGTTGGCCCTTCGGCACGCCGCAAGCGCCTCGGTACTCTCTGCCCGGCCGCACGTCCAAACTCTGCGCTCTGAGAATCCGAGATCCAGGGACTGGCTCGGAGTAGGAAGGGATAAGGAGGTACGTCGCCTCCTTGTTGTGGCAAATGCATATGGTGGTAGGGTGGAGAAACTGCGAACGTGTCGGTCTGTGGAACGAGGATGGGCCGGAGTGTCATGCACGATGACGCGGGGGTTTGCGAGGTGATTGCGACCGTCCCGCTGTCGCAGTCGTCGGACGTCATCTCCGCAGAGTATCGATCTTCGCGGACTTCCTCTCCCGTATTCGATGTTCTGCGCTCCGGCTCATCCTCCTCCATGTATGCAAGGACGGTGGATGCTGACAGTGGCGTGGGTGCGCGAGGTCGCAAGTGTACAGCGGATGGTAGTGCTATATGTCTGTGGTGCGGACCGATGAGCTCTGATGTCGTCTCGAGCTCGCTCGTATTGCAGCTCCTCGCTCTGTGCAATATGTTGTTCCCGGCAGCCTCTGTGAGCTTATGAGCGGCGTGGTGTTGCTTGACGATGAGTGGGCGTAGGGTTCCGGATGAATCAGTGGTACTTGCAGTGGACCGTCGGACTTCCTGGTCTTGCAATGGCATGGGACGAGCCTGCGTCGTATATCGGGAAAACGGATCTCCGACTGCAACTACAGCAAGCCATAAGAGGAGTGACTCGACTGGTACTGCCAGCACATTACCTTTCGAGTAGGAGTCCTCCTCGGGTGGCCCCAAGCTGTATATTCTTCGCTGTGTCTTCCGCCGTCTATGTGCGACGCAGCACTGAAAGAGCACCACTCCGAGCAGCAGCAGGACGATGACACCTTCCCCGAGAACGACGAAGAATAGCGGAGACGCGAGGATGTTTTTCATGAGGATATGGGAAGAGATGGAGGGGGATGTTGAAGTCACGTAGTGGCGGCGACGTTGTCTTCCCAGTGGTATGCCCCTGGCGGGTACCGAACTGTCTATTGCTCCACGTAGATATGGCGAGTTGGTGTCGCAGAGACTGCATCCGAGTATCAGAGAAGAAGCCTGGAGATGTCACGAGAGCTCAAACGACTCTGCGATAGTGTTCCGTCAGAAGCGTACCGAAAGATAATCAAATATCACAACTTCGCTGGTGGCGAAGCAGATGAGCAAACTATCATACAGTTGCGTGTTATGGGATGCCTAGAGACCAGAGAGTTTGGGGTTCGTCCTTCTGGCACTACCACGCTCGCCGAGGTCTCGCCTAGAAACTTTCCCGTTATTCAGAAATTCCTCTCGCCGTCCTGCCACATCACCACTCAGCGAACCTCGCATCTAAATGACAGCTCTGGAAGACCCCATATTCAAAAAGCAGCCTGCTGTACTCGGTAGCATGTCAGCACGTCGTCGAATCCTCCGGTCTGCTGGGTTGACCTACGTTATAATATAGCTTAACCCGACTTCTCGTAAGGTGGAGGACGTGTTCCGGATCGCGAGAGCCCTCCACCATCGCCCTCCAGGCGAATTCCCCCGTCTAGTGACCTCCGCCTTCTCCCTTGATGTATGATCCTGCCGCCTGTCTCTCTTTCGCCTGCTGCAGCTGTCCGCCTCCAGTTCCGGTCCGTCGCATCAGGTAGTCTGGCTGTCAGCGAAGGATGTGTGACGGCGGATGGCGGTGCTCTGTCAGGGACACCCTGGCCTCGAGGATATGCGGAAGGAGGAGGGCGCGGGCCGTGTAGCCCGCCATGAGCGGGAAGAGGAGGGGCAGGGTACTGATCAAGTTCGTGGATCGACCGTCGGGTGTGATACGAGGGAGGCAGAGTCGACATTGTGTTGACCGACATCACATCATCGTCAAAGGAAGACGGTGTTGGCGGAACGTACCCGGTGACGGCGTGAACCTCGAATGGGTTTGCCGGGGCCAAGGTGGGGTTGCTAATCTGAGTCTCCGATGCGAACTCACTTGAGGCAGGAGTGGATGGTTGGCTCTCGATACCGTTGACGACGGTCAAGGCAGGTCGCGTCGGGTATGATGTTTGAGGAGCGATAGATGTTGGAATTGAGGATCTGGATGAGAGGCGCCGTCCGGATGATGGGTGTCCTTGGGGAGTGTACCGAAGTAGATCGCGGTTGGACGATGTCGCGGCTGGGTGTAACGAGTCTAGACGGTTTGGAACAAGAGGGCCACACCGTCCGCCTTGTAGACACCTCCTCTGTGGAAACACTACTCGTGCTCCAGGAGGTAGAAGTCTCGAGAATGAGATGGTCCGACTTGGAGTAGGAGTTGGTGTTTCTTCAATATCTATGATGTGAGCCCTTCTGAGGTCAGCTGAAGGTCTTAGGTGTGCAAGGAGCATGGGAGGCGGACCAGACGCCACTTTCTGACCCTTTCGTGCATAGCATCTTCGACTTAAGAAAACGAGAAACAATCCGAGAAAGGCGACTGAGCCGGTAACAGCTGTGGCGATGATGAGGTAATGAGCGGTGGTTGAGCTTATGCCGTTGCCCATGAGTGAGTCAAATGGGCT
Organism: Cerioporus squamosus; assembly: GCA_022592435.1. Classification (NCBI taxonomy): domain Eukaryota; kingdom Fungi; phylum Basidiomycota; class Agaricomycetes; order Polyporales; family Polyporaceae; genus Cerioporus; species Cerioporus squamosus. Next base: position 178,232 of record JABYQS010000069.1, read on the forward strand.
GTAGTGTTGCAGAAGAGGTCCGAGAGACCAGGGTGCATGTATGAGCAGAATTAGTATCTAAGCCGTCTGAGTTCACGCAGTTCTGGCTACGAAGATGCCATGGCAACATGCAGTGATATGTGCGGTACAGAAGAACGTCGTTCTCTGTAGAGAAACCAGTGCCGGGCAGGGTTCTTGAGACGTATGTGGGAGCATGCTCGTACGCAGAGGGCCGTATGGCTTCCTCAAGATCGCAGCCTTTGTGCTCGGAATAAAGCGCTGGTACTAGTACCGAAGCAGTTACGGCTGCAGTTACGAGTGCCGGATGCTGAGAGTGTCCATCATATAATACGAACACCGTGATGTAGGGGAATTATATTGCAAGGGCGAGTCCAAGGAGTAGTCACGGCGTCCGTGAATAAGCAGGTGGTGGGAGAAGCATCTCGTCGTCTGCGGCATAGGCAGGCACCATGACCATCGTCCAGTAGTCCAGGCGAATGTCGGGCCTCAAAGGCAAGACCCCGTCCTCATCTGGACGCTGAACGACCATACGGGAGTCGAGACCCGGAACTTCGTCTGTCTGGAGGGAGACCGCAGGATTAGTGACCATGTTCCATGTCAGGCTGAACTTCTGCTGGGTCGGAAGGATCTGCGGAGCGGTCGTCTCCGGCCGAATGGTAAACAGCGGGAGCTTCGAGGATGGCGGCCTTATCATCTGTCGTAGCTTCTTCGCGCAGGCTGGTCGGGAGCATCGTCGATTATCCAACAGCCGGCGACAGCTCGGATTGCGCAGGCAGGACAAGAACTGAAGCTGAAGAGGTCGTGTCCGGGGTGTCCGCGCTCGACAGATTGAGAAGGGGCGCGTGTGAACTCGCATCTTCAGTCGAAGCCCTGTCGGTGCTGCGACTCTGCGATCGCTCACAAGCGGAGGATTCCACCATGTCCTCGTTATCAAACTCTCTGACCGCTAGAAGGGATGCAATAAGCCCATCAGCACGACATCATCTGGGGTATACACGTACCATTCTCTGCTTCCAGTCGTCTTCTGGCCCGCTTTCTGCTCCAATAACATGCCGAGAAGAGACAGAGTGCGAAGAAGAACACGCTGATGGCCGTAATCGCTACTATCTCCGGGGGTGCCGCGCCCTTCGAGGCAGATATCTGCACTGGAGTAGGGTAGGACGAGGAGGAGGTTGTCGCAGATGATGACGTCTGTGCGGTGGGGATAGATCGCAGGAACGTCTCCGTCGCCGTCGCGACCGATCCCGAAATTGTGGTGATCGAGATGGAAGTAATGGTCACCACCCCTGTAGACGAAGTAGGTATAGTGTCTGTGACATGAGCCGCCCTCGACGAGACAGGTGAGATAGAAGTATCGAGGGAAGTGGAGGACGTTATGAAAGTTGTGGCCTGGCCGTTCGCGTCCATGGTGGATGGCGGGGACGAAGGTGCGGTACTTGATGGGGGAGGAGGAGGAGGAGGCGGAGTGGTTGGCTGAGAGGTAGGCGTCGTCGGACTGGCAGTGGGAGTGTCAGTCGTATGCGTCGTTGGCTTGTTGTCCCGGAAGGTACGCGTGATCACAGTTTCTGTCTCGGTAAAGCAGATGTCCTGGTCGCAAGGATCATCGCAGAACTCCTCGAACGGATCGCAAGAGGGATCATCCGGGTCGCCGAATATCTGTCGACGCTGGAGACTCTGTCCGAAGGGCGCTGAGCTAGAGGTCACAAACAACATTTACGGTAAGGGGGCAGAACACCACCTACTACGAGGTCCTCGACGGATATATGATAGGGGAGACCTCGCGTGGCCTATGTCATATCCTCGACTTGTCCGCGTAAGCGTAGAAGGAAGAGAGCCTGTGTGTAATTGTAAATAACGGCCATGAGTGAAGGAGTGTGAGGCTGAGGCAAGCTTGAGTTGCGACGACGCAGGACACGACATACCTCAAACGCATACAATGTGCATATGAACGCAGATGCCAGAGACGCGCTGGGACCGTGAGACGAGAGCGGGTGGCATATCACTTCGATGCGAGAGTAAGAAGTTCCAGGTGCGATGGAAGGAAGAAGTCAGGAATGCCCGGCTGCGGTTCTTTGTGCCGTATGCGTCAAATGGCCTGCGGTGTGGTTGTGATGATGAACGTAAGGTTACGGGGATTGGATAGGCATGCAATGTCGTAGGTCACTTGACTATAATCATCGCCCCTCCGGGCACACCTGGTCACGGCGGTTTGTACGGGCGTCGCACTCGGGCGGAGCAGTGAAGGCGAGCCGTGGATGCTCCGCACGAAATGGGCAGCTCATGTATTGATGACAGTACTTATCGTAAGGCGGTATATACAACGGTCGGGTAGATACTAACTATGGAGCGACTACTGGGACGGACGAATTGGCGGGCGGAACACTCTGAATGTTGGTGAACGACGAAGGCGGACGTTGATGCAGAGGTAGTTAGCGAAGGATGATGGCGGGCCAGCTGAGATGTGACTTAGCTGGTATGGCAGCGTCGCGGGTGTAATTGAAGTGAGGAGCGCGAGAGTCGTCCGACTTTTGCTCGTGATGGATATAATTGAGTGATCAGACAATGCGGGGTTGGAATGTAGCGCGGTCATACCGATAATTCGTTCTGTGCAAGCCGTCACGTCAGGGTTTACAGGAGGGATAAGTCGCAAGAAAAGGTGCTACGGATCGGGAGCATGATACTGTCTTCGGTCTAGATACGTCGGTCGCTGCGTTCAGCGACGGCTTTTGTCTTCGCTCTGCGTCAACTCTCGCGCGTTCCCTATGCCTTCTTTGGCGTCGCCCATCAGACGTTGAATGGTATGGGGAGGTAGAAGCTGCGGAGGGTGAGCCCCCATCGCTTCCATAGCGCGAATGCGAGCCTGAAGACGGCAAAGACAGCGAGGTCAGTTGACGATGGCAACGGAGGAGGGGGGGGGGGGGAAGAGGAGGGATTCGCACCAGTCTTGGACGTGCGACCGGACGGGGTAGTTGGCGACGAGGTCGTTCTGATTGGAGTGAGCGGGACGAGGACGAGTACGACGCGGGAAAGAACTCACCGGGTTATACAGGAACGCGTGCCTGTCGACGGCAGCAAGCGCACCGGTGGGTCGCAAGGCGGCGGAGACGTTCGGAATAGCGGCAAAGCCGATGTTGATCAGGACCTGCGAGAGATGAACGAGGCTGTGAGGACGATTGGACTGCGTCAACGTACCGTGCGGAGTTCCCCATAACCGAATTCCCAGCGATCGGCGGCATCCGTGGCGAAGATCGACGCGAGGACCTGTATCCGCAGCGAAGTCAGGCGACAGTAACAGCGCTGACGACGACGACGACGGGAGAGGGCAACGTACCATGAAGTCTTGCCAAGTGATCGTGATACGGGCGGCCATAGCGAGGGCGAAGATCGTGCGAGGCAAAGGCGAGGATCGGGGGAGCGAGCGGGGCGCGATGGCGGTGAGGAACGAAGGACGTGGGCGCCGGCCTTCCAAATGAGGCAACGCCGCCGGCATCATATACCGTGCGGGCGCCTAACAAATGGCGGCGGCGGGATGCGACTTGCTCGCAGCCTGTGTCCGTCGCGGCTCGTCTTCTTGCAAGTGGGCGTGTTCGTGATGATCGCGAACAGGTCGAACGTCGTCGGCGTGTCCATAGCGATGTCGTCGAAATTCTCCGCGGTGGGGGTGAAGCGTTCGTCAAATGACATGGGTGAGCAAAGGTTCCGCGACAGAGCGTGTTGGAAGAGGTCTGCGACGAGGTGTGTAGGTGACTCGTCCGACTGGACCGCCTTGGTGAGTAGCTTGTCGACAAGCGGGCGCGGAAGCCCCGACGGCGGCTCTGAGGTATGGTTCGGCTTCCTCGAGGTCGCGGTTGCTGTCGAGTCGTCGCGAATGCGCGTCCTGGGCTCAGCGTGAGACGTAGAGTGACCGCACTTCGATCCGGGGTCATCCTCGTCGTCCGAATTGGCAGCAGACAGGCCGAGGTTGACTCTGATTTGTTCTCTAGGGGTACGGACGCAGGCAGTGGCTGCAGCGTCTCGAAGGTGGGCAGTTGATCGGGAGCACGGGCAGAGCCAAGGTCGACGCTGTTGTTGCAATTCGGTGGGCGACTCGACTTGCTAGACGGGACCTCAGCCGCAAGGTCGGCATTGCTGCTGAGAACGGAGGACAGCGTGCGCGGATGGTGCTCTATCAACCTTTGGTCTTGTCGCTCTTCCGGAACATCCAGCGGGGGGCCGAATGCTTGTCAATCTGGCCGAACTTCGACAGGGCACGAGGCTAGGGTGGGGGGCGGAGAGCGAGACTAGCGGCGGCGGTCGAAACGTCGGCACCGACTTGCGTATAGTGGTGCCGGTCCGTCGGTCTTGACGGTCTTCATGAGCTCGCTAATGAGGTAATGGGTCAGGTTCTCAGTAGACTCCGCCGGAGCAGTGGTTGTCGCAGCAGCGGGAAGCGCAGGCTCGTCTACCTGCATCTCGTTACCCTTGTTCTCGCCAGACGGCGTTGTCTGCGAGGGTGGCGTGGACGACGGCTTCAGGCTGATAGTCTTGACCGATGAGTAAGGCTGGGAGAGTTGGCACAACTCCTCTGTTATCTTCACGAAGGCCTCGGGATCGCGGAGCGCGGTGGAGTTACACCCAGAGACGAAGGCGCTGATCTCGACCATGCGGGTACGAGGATGAGAGAAGAAACGCTTGACTTCTTGGCGCATAACATGCTGCAGAGTGGCCTGGTTCTCGACGACGTGGCGTACGATGATTGCGATGTAGGACTGGATGCCCGTTCCACTCTGGGTGCCGGAAGAGACCCTCAAGTACTGGAAGAGTAACCCAACACCGTTGCGCTTGACGAAGGATTCGGCGATCTTCTGATCCCGGGTCAAGAGGACGATGAGCCGCAGCACGGAGATGAGCTCGTCCTTAGGAAGAGTTGGAACAGCAAGGAGACGCATGCAGAAGTCGAAGAGGGAGTTGCGAGCTTCAGCGTATCGGGGGCCGTGAGCAATAGATTCGGGGACGATGGGCTCATTCTCCTTCGGAAGCGAGATGCTACGGGGGGAATCGCCAGACACCAGCAGGGACTCGACGATGAGGAGCTGAGCGGACAGCCACTTCGGGATGACAGGCTGTCCGTCTTCTCTAGGGTTCGACAACAGAAGGGACAAGAGGACGTTCATGAGTTTCTCCGCCTCCTTCTCCGCCATTTGCGAAGCAGGGGAAGACGGCTCACCGAGTACGAGCGCGAGCAGATGACACCTGACGGAGAGAGGCTGCTCCTGCACGTCGTATGTCGAGGGAGAGAACGTCTGAATGTCGTTGATGAGCGCCTTGACCGCTTGCGTACGATAATCACTTGTTGGCCCGACGAAGACGTTCTGGACGTCGAAGACCAGAGAGGGGTGTTCGTCGGCGAGACTGAGAACACGGCGGCCAATGCCCTCCTTGAGAGGCTCTAGCGCAGCATTCAACTCCTTGGCCCACTCTTCAGCACTCTTTCCAGGAGGTGCGGGAGACTCTTCCGGGGCAGCAGCGAGTACCGGAACGCTCTCCGGAGCCGCCGATGCATCTTCGTCGGAGGCAGCTGAAGCAGGGTCGCCTGCAGTTGGCCCCTCAGCTGCACCCTCAACCGGGGCTTGACCTTCAACCGGGGCTTCACCCTCAGCCGGTGCGGCGGCTTGACCTTCGGCAGCAGCGGGTTGAGGTTCGGGAGCAGCAGGTTGATCTTCGGCAGCCGGCTCTGGATCCGGAGGGAGCGGGTATGGCTGAGCAAGCAAGAGCTCGGTCGCCGCATTGACGTTGTTGCGCGTCCTCAGCAGCGCACGCTCGGCAGCAGAGCGCGGGAAGCCCATGTCCATCAACTGTCGGATGCGATTCTCGTCCGGTGCGGCCACGGGTATACGAGGCACTCCGAGACCACCGGCACCAAGAATCGAGGCCGAGGCCTGCACGTCCTTGATCTCCTCATTCTCCGCATTCAGGAGCTCAATGACGATGTCAACCACGAGCTTGCTGACGCCGATTGGTGCTGAAGGCAACCAGGACGCTTCCCACACGGAGCGAACCAGCAGCAACGCGGCGTGACGCATGCGAACAAGGAAGTTGTGCGGCTCGAAGTACTCTGCGTCGGTGTCCTTCTTGTCGGTAGTGATGGCGAGAGGAGTTTGATTTGAGTCGAAGAGGGGCCTCGACGACACGAGAGGCTGGATCAGGGACAGAGCAACCTTCAAGCCATTGAACGCGTGCGTGAGCTCCTGCTTAGTGACCTCTGACCGCTGTCGGCGTTGACTTGAGTAATCATGTCGATGGTGGTGAGGAACTCCCGGCAGAGACCAAAAAGTGCCTCAAGACCGCCAACACGGTTGAACGCCACGAGCAACATGGTGTGGAGAGTCCTCTGAGATGGTCGCTCTGGTGGGCGTAATATGGTCAGCGACAACGATTACAATGGCAATATGAACGTTAAGCTTACCGTCGACAAGGAGAGCCATCGTCGTGTTCAGCATGGACGTGTAGTAGGAGAACAAAGACAACTTGTCGCCTGTACCGCGGACGTCAGCGTATGCATCAGTAAGTCAGAGATAGTCCATACTGAAGGTCTTCTGCTCCAGATGCTTGACAATAATGTCAGCCAGAACGGCAGCCGCCTCCTTGATCTTCGCCTTCTGGCCGGTATCCGAGCTCCGGCGTGTCTGGAACAATCGTACGATGGCTGCGAATGTATGTCAACACAATACGACACTGAGACAAGTATGCACCTGCACTTACACTGGAAGAACGGACCCAGCGACGACGGAATCTGCGTCACGAGGTGCTTCAGGCCCTTGGCATTCTTGTCCCGAGGTTGCTCCTCCTTCTTCGCCGTCGTGGACGTTGCTGGTGCACTCGACGTTGACGCTTCACCGGGCGTGGCACCGTTTGTGGCAGCTCCCGACGGGGTATCCGCGGTCCGCTCTCCGACAGCAGTGGGCGCCTGTCCGTCTTGAGCAGGGGCAGCAGCACCCGAACCAGAGAGCAGGCTAGAGAAGAGATCGTGTGGATGTGTAGAGATGTCGATCCCTCGCGCAGACAGTGCGGACTTCAGAGTGATGTTCTCCCACACGCAGGCGCGCTGCAGAGCCCCGAGCTCGCCTAAGGCGGAAGGCGTACGGCCGATGAGAGACTGCAAGAGGGTTTGAGTTGCACGACCATGCGAGTACCCGGCGGTTGCGTAGATGTCGGAAAGAAGGGAGATGCGAGTGTGAAGTGTGATGAGCTTGCGGAAGCGATCATTTGCCTTCTCCTCTTCTTCGCCAGCTGTATCGTTATCAGTAGCAGTTCGAGTTAGCAACAAAAACGACTAACCACTGAAGTCGACCAGCGATAGTAATTTGGGTTGCTCCTCCATGGTCTGCCAGAAGTCCTTGTACTCATCGAGGGACTCCTGGACGATCTTGACGAGGAACGTAAGCGTCTCTCTAGTCGCTGCCTCTGCCATCGTGCGGATAACTTGTACCAGCGAGTCCGAAGCGACGCTGTTCGCGAAGTCGTAAGGAAGACACGGCAGCGAGGTGAGCCTGGCAAGGCGATCCATCCCATCAGCGTCAGCAACGAAGTCTCGGCAATGCGGCACATGTTGGAAGAAGCCATCGAGGAACTGAGAGTAAGACCGTGAGCAAACCCCTCCAAGACTGTCGAGACTATGTGTGACATTACCTTTCCGAAGACGTCAATATAAGAGATAACCAGATTGTCATGCGACCGGCCGAAGAGGTCACTCGCGCTGGAGCTGTGTTGCTCCGAGTTTGTTGGCTGAGCGGTGGCTGACGGTTGTTCCGCGGGCGCGGGCTGGTCAACGTCCATAGCCACGCCAGCATCCGCGCTTGAAGACTCGGCGGGAGCAGAGTTCTGCGGCTGCAGCTTGTAGTAGTGCTTGATGTCGTCAGAAACAGTAAACGCGCTGCCGAGCTCTTCAATCTTGCCCATCGTCGTCTTGATGGCAGCGAAGACCTTGTCTTTCAGCGCAGGATGATGACGAATGAGCTCCTCGATGGATGTGCCTATAAGAACTGCGTTCTCTTTCTCCTGCAGGACGCGCTGGTGGTCCTCGGACGTGAAGATGGAGAATAGGCTCGGGGTAGTGTGAGTGGCCGATCTGATTGGGCCACAGCGCCCGGGGCGCGCTATCGGCTCGGACTGGACTGTTGGCGATGCGGTGTGGGGTAACGGTGTCGTCGCAAGACGCACGGCTGCGCCCTCTGCGCCCTTATTCGTCTCGAGGCGTGCAAGTTGTTCCTGCAGTTTGGGCAGGTCGTAGCGGTGGATCGGACGCGATGGCGAGTCATAGGGCCGCTCGGCTCGTCGCCTCCGCCTTGAGCTCGTCGATAGGTATCCGGACGGAGGCGATATCGTGGGCGCGTTGCTCGTCAGCTTGGTACGCGGCTTGCAGACGGTTGCGTTGGTCTTCAACGTCGGCGATGACTTCGCGTGCAGCGACGAGACGCTTGTTCGGGGCCTCATGCTTCCCGTGGTCGAGGACATGGATCTCGGCTTCGAGTGCGAGCTTGCAATGCTGGAAAAGACATATGTGTTAGTATGATTGTTACAACTGGAATAGAGTGAGTGGGCTTACGTTGCGCATGCCTCATCGACCAAGTCGATGGCACAGTTGGACACCTGTCTTGGCGTGAGGTAGTTGTGGGCGAGGTGCGAGGCGGCAATGAGCAGTGTTCTCGACACGATTTGCGTCTTTCGTCGTATCTGGGAGAAGCATTGGGTGGACTATGGCGTCCGGATGGATGATGGCGTGTGGCTTTGTCGTTCACCGCCTAGGAGGGACATGTTCAGGTTATCAGGTAGGGATATCATGTTCAAGAAATATACGTACCTGCTCGTGGATAGATGCGAGCGTCGGTGGCGCGTCTACTGCGTATTGGAGAATCGACTTGTGCTCGCGCCAGTCGACGATGTGCTACAGCGAACACATGAGGTTAACATAACATAGGAAGCGACTGTTACGCACCTGCAGTATGAACTGCATGCGGAAGTTGACGTTTGGGTTCTTTGTGAGGTCCCTCATGCGCGAGAAGTAGACGTCCACGTGCGCGGGGCCGTTCAGGGTATCGAGGATATGGTCGACAGTCGTCAGGAGCTTGAACAAGCTCTCGATTTCCTCCTCCACCGGGTCGTCGACGTTGGCGAGGACCGTATTCACACATTCGTGCATGTACACTCCGCGAGCGTCTGCAGCTCGCACGGCCCGGCGACGAACCTGATGAGGCCGAGATATTGACGGTTGGTGTTCTGAGCAGCGTAGTACGCGTCGGAGACGATGGTCTCGCACTCATTGTTGCGCTTCACGGCCGCCTTCGCAGCCTGGTCCTCCGCGGCTTTCGTCCGAGCGGCGGCGACAGCAGCCGCTTTGGGGACGGACCGACGCTCGAAGTCGTCCTGGCAGTGGTTGAGGAGATACTTGCAGAAGAGCTGGCGACGCGCGACGGGCTTGGCCTCGTTGTTCGTGATCCGGTCGTCGTGCATGTCCGGGTCCATCTGCTCCATCATCTTCGGACAGAGACGGGCGTACATGTCGGACGACGCCACGTCGGCCGTCGTCTTGTCAAACGCAAGCCGGATGACTTGGACGAGCGTCCGTCGGTCCTTCTGCTTCGCCGACTTGTTCGCCCATGCGATGGTCTGTTGGATATGGAGTCGAAGCGTTCCACAGCTAGCTTGGCGAGCAGGGTCGACAACAACGGGCGATTGCTGATCGACGACCTAGGGTTTTTCGGCAATACTCGCAGGCCGGGATTAGCGGAGACCTTGAGAGGCGCGACGAATTCGAGGCAGGCGGCGAGAAACGACTGTTGGGCGAGGGAACTGCAAGGGTCGGACCCGCCGCCGGCGCGGTCCTTCTCTCCAGGCTTGTTGTGTGGTGGCTCCGAGCGCGGCCTGTGTTCGAGGGACCAGGACCAGACCGACTTGACGACCGACGCATGGGGAAGGGGCGACGGAATAACACGTCCTCCACATGGGGAGACAAAGAGGTGGGCCGAGATTGAGCGAAGCGCTCTTCGCTCGACATTTTCACGGACGACAACTGGCTCATCGTGAACGGGTTGACGGCAGGTTTGTCGGAGCCGGAAATGCCGAGGCGGATGGAGGGGTGTGGCGAGGTAGGAGACATCGCGGTAGAAGACGACCGGCGGCTGTGCGAGTCGCCGCGTGCCGCAGGGAAGGTGCGGTCTACAGGATCGAGATCGATGGTGTCGAGAGGCGGGGGGGGAGGGAGAGTCGGGCTTCTCTTTGCGGACAGTCATGAATTGGAGGAGGAAATCTCGATCGTAGCTAGGATGAAACGGATTAGCACGAGTCAAACAAGTATATACAGATGACACGTACCGGACGTTGTGCTGCTTAGTGTTGACATGGAGCTCGGGCTTGGGCCTGATAAAGCCATCAGGGTACCGAGTGTTGTCGACATTCTCCGTGAATGGGAGCGTTGGCGAATGGGAAAGGTAGAGATGGGGGGTATCAGACTTCTTCGTCGATGAGGGGTCAGGGTCGATACGGGTCGGGGACCGCATCCGTGGCTTTCTGCTTGGCTGCTTGGTCCGCGGCTCGAACGGTCTGCGCAGACTGCTGGCTTCTCGTCGGCAGGAAGTGCGACAGTGGTAGGGAAGGGCGTCGGCAGAGGGAGCTGCCGCGTGATATGGCGAAGGTGAGTTCCAGATCTTGTACATACAAGCTTTTGCCAGAGATGGCGAGGGAGGAGGGGTGCTACAAGCCAGGTCGTTAGCAAGTTAAATGAATTTGAGCGGGGCAGCACGTACGGTGTTTTGAGATGGGATCGGTGTTGAGGTATAGCGTTCGTCCCCCGGGTTTGCATTGCTGGTCCGGGGGTAAACTAGGCAGATCAGAGCGCACGGGACGAGCATCATACAAATTGACTTGTTCCAACGTTCCCGCGCTGCGTCTGCGTAACTCGTACAGGATGTAAAAGTCGCATGAGTCTGTTGCTACTGATCGAACACGTTTGCCGTGGCTATTGCCTGATCATTTTTACGAGCCTTGTCTCCTTTTTGTCTGCGGTCGCGTCTAGTTGCCGGAAGGGATGGGAAGGTAGAAGGAGGCGAGCGCGAGACCCCATCGCCTGCCAAGGGCGAAGGCGAGCCTGTCGGAGGAGGTGGGAGTAGGTCAGCATGTGAAGGACAGGGAATGGTAAGACAGCGTAAGCGAACCAGTCTTGAACGTGCGAGGGGACGGGACGATCGGCAGGATAATCGTTCTGGCAGTTGTGAGATATCGTGAGGCGATACGGTAGCTGCGCGCGACTCACAGGGTTGTAGATGAACAGGCGCGGGTCAATGTCGGCGAGTGTGCCGGTGGGGCGCAAAGCGATAGGAACGGTAGGAATGTCGGCGAACCCAATGTGAATAAGGGCCTGTAGGGGATCAGTGTACATATCGGGGAAGACGAGACGAAAGGGACGCACGGTCCGAAGTTCTCCGTACGTGAAGTCCCAGCGACCGGCGACATGAGTCGCGAAGATCGAGCCGAGAATCTACGAGGGCAGGATGTAAGCAGAGAACGGCGGCGATCGCAACAGAACGTGCCATGGAGTCGCGCCAATCCACGGTGATGCGAGAAGGCATGAAGGAGACAGCGGTTATGATCGGTGATGAGCGGGATATCGAACGACCGAGAGTCGCGGTCGCAGTCGAGGAGGAAGGCGTTTAACGCTGACGCTCCCAAAAAGGCAACACCGACGGGGATACATGGTGACTAGGCGCCTGTTCGGGCTGATGCGGCAGCGAGCCAGCCAGTGCACCGAGCGATGTGTAGCGGCCGTGTCAGACGTTACTTGGTTTCATCAATCCTGGAGAGTGGTCGGTGGTTAGTAGCGGGCGTCTGAATATGCGAGCCGATCGGGATGCGGAGCGCTGCAACTGTCCGTACGTGGTGGGCGTTGTGGGACTTGTGAGACTTCGACGTCGGCGTGCTGCGGGTCGTCAGATGTGGAGGTACAATCAGGCTTAGCGGAAGTTGTGCATGAACGTAGATGTGGTGGTCAAGGCCGTGACGGGTGACTTGGTCAACGGCACGGTCTGTATCAGACGGCGGACAGACGCGAGCGGAGGCTGCATAGTCGACGGAGAGTAATTGAATAGCGGGCCTGTATCTATTAGTGGGTAGGAAGACATGATCGAGAAAGTCTGCCGTGTAGGAGAGGAGGTCAGCAATACGGGTCGCCAGATGAGCGTATGAGCTCACGCTATGTAATGGGCGCTGGAGACAAGCGACCGAACAGATGACAAGCCGATCGCCAACGACAGGAGAGGTGATCAGGAGTGGAGAAAAATGATAACGGAGCGGAGGGAGGAGGGAGGAGGAGGGGCCAAAGAGAGCGACAGACGGAGGAGCGGACGGGCGACGGGAGGTCGAGGGTGGGGAGAGAATGTGGGAAAAAGGGGGGGTGTCAGATTATATACTGACAAGTAGCGCCCAGTTGACTCATCGATCATCGATCAAGCAGGGTCGGCAACGCTAAGCCGAAAGCAGTAGAAAGGATTGTAGGCGGGGGCGAGCGCTCGTTACAGGGAAGGCGCGTATCCGCCACATGTGTTCGTTCGAGACAAGGCCCATGGTGTTTTTCCGGATGAGAGAAGCAAGTTAAGGCAGGATAAGTTTGTGGAGATTTGTAGCGGCAGAGCCGAATGGGCATGCGACAGAGCGTGTTGTCAACGATGGGGCAGACACACGTGTTCACGTCGGGAATATACAACGGTAGATGCAGTGAAGGGCAGTACAGCAGCTTGATACAACATAACAGGGACAGGCTAGGTCGGCAGGAGTTACTCAGTAGGAGTGGAGCAGGGGAAGGGCGTTGTTGGATGTGGGGGATGATGGGAACGACGTAAT